>JAIEZT010000026.1:15605479-15856222 GCA_019594935.1 Periophthalmus modestus
CCTTCACCAATCACACAGTCCTTATACCCTCGAACACCTCTCCTCCCCCACTCTCTTCTTTATCCTCAGGTAATTAAAGCTATTAGCTCTATATGACAATGTGGTTGTGGGTGGATTTTGTGTGTCTTAGCCCCACTGTAAGTCCTTGCTAAACTTTTGTTGGAGGACAGTTATTGCCTCTGCCACCAACATTGAATGAAGACATCATATGTGTAAGCAGGCCATATTGTGCCTGATGAGGCACCAAGTTCAGTAAAGGTTTGCTTACGGGCCGCTATAGGTGTGTAGAGAAAGGAATTAAACGACAACCACAACAAACGTCTAGTAATAAGACATCCTAAACAAATAGAGGATAAATCTTTGCATTGGGTGGTTCAAAAACACGCGGGGAGGGCAGTGGAAAGAATGTCACTCACTACAAAAGGATTCATGCACTTATGCAAAAGGAGGGGTGACACTTTAAGGGCGAGTTGGTATACAGGATACAGGCGATCATAGTTTCAGGAGGGGTTGGAGACGGCACTGAAAAAGAAACTGGGGGCGTATAGTATTCACTAAGACTTTTGGGATGGGAAAGAGATTGAAAGTGAAATGACAGAAACTTCACGCTGATCTGTTGGGATGGAGTGATTAGATGATGGTGAGCGAGGAGGAGAGGCCAGTGAAAATATGATTTTACATAGACACAGGAGGTCAAGTGAAATGAGAAAAACAGATGCATCAAGGTAGTGTGTCAGAAGGGAAACTTACTAATAACCATTTGAATAACTGTAAAATCAAGGGTTATAGGCAGAAAATACAAACTACCAGTATATATTAATACTAGAAATGGCAGGGTATGGCCTTTTAAATCATTCTTGTGACAGTTGATCATGTTCGTAAGTCTTAGATTGTCTACACAATTTTATATTTAGAACTTTCTCCTACTGTCAACAGGAATGCACTACTGCCTTAGGTCTATACATTAGTTATAAACTAATTTATGGAGTGCTATAGGAAATTAGAAACAAGACCAAAACTAACAATAGGCAAGTACTAGCAAGACTTATTAGGACAGGAAACTGGTGGTCAGCAAATATACAGAAAACTATGTCGGCAAGAAAGAGAAAACAAACGTTTATCTTAGCCTCTCTAAGTGGTCCAAATCAGGGCATACGACTCAGCATCAGCATTTTTGACAGCAACAGGAAAAAGTAGTTTTCAGAACCTCTTTGTGTAATTATCTAGAACTAACAAATAGTGTTGATAGTACTCTTTCCTATAGGGCCCAAAGGAACGAACGTTAACCAGAAGATACTGGTGTCTCCCATAGCCTTTTATTTGCACCTTTAAACAATGACCCGAACTCTTTAAAACAACTTTTTGATTAAATGCCGCTACGCCATTGCTCTGCCTGCGTTTCACTCTTGAACTCACTAGACAGGAGACATACAAAGAACAGCATGAAGATAATTTGGTAACAGCACAAAAGCCCCTCTGCGGTGGCAGTCGTATCCCGTGGTGGACGCTAGAGGACAGGCAGTGGGAAATATGAAGAGGGAGTGCGCAGCCGACAAGGCTGACATCTCGCACCGAAGGGCGGGCTCGAGCGTGACCAAATGAGGGGTGTTGCCCAATCACACACACACACATGCACGCACACACCGACAACACAAGGGGACATCGCCTTCTGTCACGTCTGATGTAGTCTCTCCCTCCGGTGCAAGGACCGCCGCAAACAGGTACCCAGCCACCACCCTGCGCACCTTCGAAAACTCGCTCACACACGGCTTTAATGGAGGGAAGAGAGGGAACGTATAAATAGGATCTGCAGACAGAAGGTGAAAGCAAAGCAAATGACCAAAGAGGAGAAAGGGAGTGCTGAGGAGACACAGAAGCAAAGAGCCAACAGAGAGAGAGATGGAAAAAATTAGAAGAGAGAAAAGAGAGAAGCGATGAAACAGAGCGAGAGAGACAGGGAGGAAACAGAAAGCGAGCGACAGGGAGACAAAGGACAGACGGAACGGGCCTGAGAGAGCAGAGGGAGACAGAAAGAGAAAAAGATAGACGGGTAAAGACAGAGAGAAGAACAACACAAGAGAGACACCCAGAGAGCAAGAGAGTCCATAGAGCGGAAAGACAAAGACAGAGGGAGAAAGAACAGAGAGAGAGAGGAAGAGAGAGGGGGACACAGCTGGAGAGAAGAAAGAGGGAGAGAGGGCAACAAGAGATAGGGATGAAAAGAGAGGAGACATCGGGAGAGAACTAAAAGAAAGACAAAACAGAGAGACGAGAGAGAGACTCATAGGAGGAGAGAAAGAGTTGGGACACCGGATATCACATAAAAACAACAATTAACAACAACAGAAAAAGAGCAGAGCGAGGTAGAAAGAAAGAGGACGCACAGAGAGTGAGAGAGAGAGGAAGGGGAGTGGGACACCCACCCATACACCTACAATTTAAAAAGTGTTGCCCGCCCATTTGGAAGGCGGGAATATGGTTGGAAATGTCAAGACAAAGGTGGTGACAGGTGCCGGTGGTAGCATATTGTGTGTAGTGCAGGACAGGGATTGGATCAGGTGGCAAGGGGTAAGTAGAAAAATAAAATAAACAAAGGCCCTGACACATACAGCTCAGAGAATGGTTGTGCTCTGACAAGAGTAGGGCAGAAGGCACACAAGCGCTTATGAAACCCGCCTCTATAAGTCACCTTGCGTATAGGTGTGGAGACATGCTGCGGCTATGGCGGGCTTTATTAAGGAAGGTGTTCTTGGTATCACTGGGAATGAAGAAGTTAAATTAAATTTGATCATTAACACAATATCATTTAGAAAAAAATATGTGTTTCAAGTCAAGTAAATGCACAATACTCCGATTACTTCTTAGGAGTTCTCCATTCTCCGGAGGCCTAAATCAAAACGTAACCTAGATTGTTTGTAGATGATTTAGCAGCTCCTTTATCCCCGATCTCCTCTCAGGGGAGTCACAACACAAACTAGAGGAGAAAAATAGGCAGGCGTGTCAGAGGCCAAGGTGAGTTGAGTCCCCTGTTTAAAAGCCAATCAGGCCGCGGTGGATAGGCAAAGCCCCGGTCTGTCGAGCCTCCTCACGCAGCCGGAAAACAACCAGACTTAAAACATGCGGGGTTTTTGTTTCTCAGTTGCAGCGGCGCTGACTTTTAAAAGGTTTACGCTTGGCGTGATTTCTATCTGTGGCAGTGTGGTGGTCTGTGCAGCTTGGCATGGAGGGGACGGTGGGTTGACAGCTTCCTGGGTGGTGTTACACAGTGGCTGGGCAGAGGGGCCATGCGCGCCGTTGCCAAACACCAACTGTAATACCTGTGGGGAAAGGCTTCTTAATGTGTCTATACCTTGAAGAAGCTGCTGATTAATTAGATGAGACTCCGCACACAGCTTGATGAGCTGCAATCTACTAATATGAGCTTTAAACCACCTGGGGCGTAATATGTCTTTACCAAATCGATTCAACGAGCCATCTCAAAGCTATATACAGGTATTCTTATATTTATATGTGTGGTAACATAGCAGGTGGGCCACCAAGACCAATAGGACAGACAAATGGACTAGTAAAGCACAGTGTTTACCATAGAAACAAAATGTGTTTCTTCAACTTCAGTCAGAACGTCTTTAAGCCAATCTGGTGGGCACATATTTGTTTTTTTTCGGGTCCACAGAACCAATATTTTTGTTATTGTTTATATCTACAAGGCTTATTATTTTTGAATAGTATTCCTAGACAGACGGCAGCTCATGACCAATTATGTAGAAAGAACAAAATGGATACCAATTACTATAAAACATAGTGAGCGAAGCTAGCCTAATTGCAGTGTACCATGTTTTCAAGCTATTTAATTTCTGAAAAAGCTCTATTTCAATTTCCCCATATCCGGGAATCATAGGCTCTTATTTACCAGTTCAACAATCTTAATTTGAGGTTGGTTTGAGCCGCCCAGAGGCCTGCGATGTTTTAATCTGTTAAACGTTATCCATGCGATCCTTGCCACTGGGTCCCTTTTCTAATTGCCCAAATCAGTTTGTGGCAACACATTTTTCTTGGACCATGAAAATATCCAAGCCATTCATACACTTTACTCTCCAACACAACGTCACAGTTTCATCTTCACCTTCCCCTTTTTTACTGGTTTTGTCATACTTTGTTCTGGTATGCAGTAATGATGTTACTATATTACATTTTTTTTTTGTTTTTTTTTTAGGGTACTTGAAAGATGATTCCAAGATATTGAACCACTCCTAAAGTAATGGGCCAGGAACGGCCTAAGACTTGTTTTTTTTTTTGCAAAAATGATTTTATTTTTTTTTTTGCATGAATCAGAGCTCTATGAGGCCATCGACCTACTGGTACGAACCTCCTCAGTAATAACGGATTCATGAGTTATTTGCCAATAACTATTGGCCTAATATCAAGGAGAGTGACTTGGGTCTTTTTCTGATCATTGCTTGATGACTTGACCTCCAAGTGATTTTGAAGTCATTGTGTGGCTTTTGTGTTAAACAACTGCCTGGCTGACGTTGTTAGTATGTCATTTATCTATGCGTAATTACTTTTTGTATGGAAACACTGTCACATTTCATAGTATTTTCAATATTTACAGTTTTTAATGTTTCCCCTAAACATTTGAAAAAAAAACAAAAAGCCATTAGTTTAGGCGGGCATCATACATTAAAACAATTAACACACTGTATTTAATCTCCTCTTTAATTGAAACCAGAACAGTTTTGTGAATCATTAGACATCAGCGGCAAGGGAAATATGGCAATAGTAATGCAAATTTCATGAGCTAGTCAAGCAAAATTGTAAAACTGATCTAAAGCTATGTCAAGGCTGTCAACGTATCTGAACATGACACCTGAGTAGAGCTATTTTCATTCCTGCTAGTCTTCATCAACTCTTGGGGCACATTCATCGCGCGGACCCTAGTGGTTTTTCTGTATATCCTCTGACCCCGCCTGCTCCAGGATGTGGTGGCTCACAACTGTCTCTTGCCGCAATTAGTCTGCTCACAGAGGGTACAGACACAACAAAAACAAGTCCTTCACAAGACTTCTATTCCTTTCAGCCGTTTTGCCAGGGGAGTAAGGATGCTTTTGATACAGCGGAATATAGGAAAAAAATAAAATAAACGATGGATTTTCATACAACGTAGAGGAAGAGGTTCCAAGCAGCTGTTGTAAACCACCACCCCTGCTCAAATTTGTGCATCCCAGACACTATGGTTAGTCACTGCTGTTGGAAAAAAGCCACGTTAGGCTATGAGTGATGGAGAATTAGTTAGCAGACAGACAAAAGGAAAAGAAAGAAACAGTAAAAAATGGGTGAGGTGTCTGAAATTACACAATACCTTTCACAATCCATTCCGCGCGGCTAGGTGGAGCAAGGTACTCTGGGATTATTAGTATAAGGTCACAGAGCGGTTATGGAACAAGATGTCAATCAAAGAAACTATCGCGAACCACCCACATAGCTTAAGAAGATCATTCATCATTTCAAAAACAAGTGGGAGTTAGCAGAATGAGTCAGTGTTAAGACCATGTACAGCAAAAAAACATGTTAGGAGGAGGGCAGACAGGAAGAAAGGGTTCGGCACTTACTTTTTGTAAAGGTGAAATTGCTTGCTTTTTCAACACAAGTTTTCACAAATGTTTTAGATTATACAAGGCTGATATTTGTTTGATACAGATTTTTTAAGAGAGTGCCATGTTGTTGTGGTTGATGATTATAGCATGCCAACAACTTCTGTGACTTGAAACGTCTAACTACACAAAAGAAAACCGTTAGATCGTCTTTCACGTTAATTCAGTGTAAAACAATCAAGGTTAGCATTTTTGTTCAGGGGCCGTTTATCATTCTCTCATCTCATTACATTCCAGTTGGATGCTGAGTTTTCACAATATTTACTGCAAATTAAAGTGCAGAAACCCTGAAGGATTAGTTTGTCAACGCTTTATACGGCAGAAAGAAAGATGTATTCAGTATCGGGAGGTGAGACTTTACCTCGTACGTAGAGATTGGCAGGTGCAGAGTTAGTTAGCGGGTCGGTGGCGATGGGTCCACGGCGCGGTTGGCCACACATTTCGTACTTGCCTTGGTCTGACTCCTCGATCGTGTTCTCTATTTGTAGGGCTCCTGACATAAGGGATAATGCAATTAGCAACAAGGCTAGAAAGATGGAGCAAGAGGGCAAAAATGTAAAAAATAATTGACTATGTGTGAAGTTGACTTGCACGAGTGGGCGACTGGTTCATGCGCAATTAAATGACTTGGACACAGAGCTAGTTTTTGTGGAAATATGCTTACAGCGACAGAAGGATTCAGATGATTATGGCAAAGTAGTTGAGGGAAAGTGCTAACATTGCCAGTTTCTGTTAATCTTAAAAGAGACCCATGACAGCTGGGTCAATTAATTATCTCAAAAACATGTCTTGAGTTACTAGGTTAAAGGTGCGCCATGTAACTTTTCAGGTTGCTGCTGCATCTATGGAAATGCTTTTGCTTTTGCCAGGAATGCGCAGCAAAGCGCAGAGTATAGCTATTCAATTACAAATGTGTTATTGCTCAAAATAAACATGCACTTTTACTGGGAGTGGGTTTGCGTCTCCACAGATGTGACTAAAAGCGAATGTGGTCTCTTAGTTGTCATGCTTGTCCCATGGAGATGATAACTTAAATTGCCGTCGTTTTCAGGCCCAAAGCGCTATCCTCCTCCTTGGAGATGAGCAGGTCACTGGGAAATCACCCAGAAATCACCTGAAATGTTTACAGTAGTGCAACTTTAAAATGACTTCTTTTGAACTTAAACATACCTTGTGTGGTGCCTGTCAAATAATGTGAACATTAATACATGTATGCATTTCAACCAGACGAGAAAACGGCGCAATCAAATGAGTGGAGGTATGAACTTTTTTTACACTTTTAGAGTGACACACAGGTTTCTGGTAAATATTCTCGTACCCCCTTAATGGAGGTCTATAAGGGAGAGAGATGGAAAACTGCTGATGGTTTGTGCAGGATGAGTGGGGAGTATTTTGGCACCCAACGGTAGCAGGTTCGACAGGTCGATTGGAGGAGAGGCAAAAAAGACAAGTGCATTTATCATAACTTGAGCCAGAGCACCAAAGTGAAAGACCTGCGATGGACAGGCAGCGGGGTGAAAATATCAGTGAATTGTAGCTTCATTTTTTTGGTCTGGGAAAGACGGACACTACGCCCCTAAATGCTTTTCCAAGTAGTCACAAGTTTTAGTGTTTCCAAAAAAAAAATCATTTGAAAAAAATATAAAGTTTATTTTGACATATTTTGACAGGCGGTACAATGTCGTCCGGAGGTAAAAAGTCCATGTGACAAATGGCTGTTTCTCCAGTGCGTTGTGAGGTTCATTACTGCTTTTCCTTCATACACACTATTTGACTCGATGACTCAATGCAGGCCTGGGGGAGCAGCTCTTTCAGACAGACTGGCTCAGATTAGTATTTCACATCTCAAGTGAGCTGCAGTCATCAAACCCAAAAGCTAACATGTTGTTTCGAACAACGCATCGGAGCCCCCGTGAGGCAAAAGTCTAGGGGTGCGGCCTTTGGCGATACTGTCCTATAAATGCTACTATGTAAAAGCTGGCTACTGAAATGTAGTTTGCGATGGAGGGCTGCGAAATAAAAAACTTACCTGCAAAGACGGCTCTAAATATATGTCTTTACACTTTGACCATTTTCAGTATATGTTGTAGTAATGGACGATGTGCGTGAATAACCACGGTCAGAAACAGTTCTTCGAACAGAACACAGCTGGTGCTAGCTTGAAAGACAGCCAGTACCATGCCGTTTGAGAATAACAATCATATACCCCCATGCCATTAATATATATTTTTTTACTTGCATGCCGGCTTATGAGATGAAACACAAACACCCAGGGTTTATCACCCAACCAAAAGGGGGCATTGTAGAGAGCCGACTAAGTCAATACATTTCGGCAGGCCAGGGGACGAGCACGTCAATACCTAGATCGTGTGCCCTGCATATCTTTCCTAAACCAATGCAGGCTTGCGTCGTGATTGCTGAAGCCCTCATAACTGTCTAACTGCTGCATACTAATGAGTGTCCATAGACCGCTCTTGTCAAATCTGCCCTTTTCCCATAGGAGCGAATCACAGCGCGGGCCACTATAAGGACTCAAGTAAAAGGGAGTGCACATATTTGTGCACTCTTTATGTGCAGATGCACCTGAACTCTTTCATTGAGTCTGAGACTACTCTGGGCGGTGGTTGGAATCCAAGGTCATGGCCACACAGAGCTAGTTTTTGCCCCTACTGAAATTACTAAAGCCGCATGATTCGTGGTAGGGGTTTAAAGAGAACTGTACACGGATTAATTTCTCGACAAAGGTTGGCATATTTCTACCTATACAGAATTTGGTTCCTCTGATAAAGGTTTTGCAATGAAGTTAAACCATTGCAAAAAAGTCCTATTCTAAGAGTCCAGCTGCCCATCTAAGTTTTTGCTATAACTTATGCTCCTAGAAGGTTTTGGTCAGTTCAACCGCCTCAGTTCAGGTATGAGAAGTTAGCAGACAACAAGACGTAAAGAGTACACGAATGTCCAAATAAGGAACCTGTGCTTGGGCTTAGCTAAAAATATTTTTGCTACTTTTTTGGCGGCTGGTTCAGCTTGAGCGGTTTGCAACACAGTTAAATTGTGTCATTGTGGTATACAAGTACAATCCCCTCTTTCATCTTAAGTTTATGCACCATACTTTAACGTGGATGAGGGTATATATAAAGCTTGCTCTACAAGATGCAATCGGCTCGGGGTGGTCCTTCCTCCAAAAGCTAGCTCAAGAATTGGAAGTCCCACCGCTCCCGTCGGGTTGCTCCAACGGCATTGTGAGGATAGGTCAATATCACAGAGAAAACTTTTCTCTATGAGGGTGATACTCAAACTGTTTTAACTTTAATCTGAATTACTTGTCAAAAAGTCACATTACATATACATATTCACTCACTTTTGTTCCCTATGTGCCCATGGCACATACAATGCATGAATGCTATGTAAGACTCAGCCTCCGAAGAACTTGGCCTGCATACTTCTTCACCAGTTTTTTCATATTAATGAATACAGTCCACGCCTCAATAGTTCTTTTCAGTGAAATTTAAATACAGTAAATAGACATGGTGGTCTCCTTCCTCGCGCTCGAAAAATGTATTCAGAGGCCCGACCCAGAGTGGTCCACTATTTCCCACCAATGTTGTTCAGTGGAAATCGTGCGTATTGACCTCCTGGGAAAAAGACAATGATTTCCATAAAAAGGGGGTTGAAAACTCCCATCTTAACAATCTGGGCCCTGGTTACCCACTGAAGGGGCCACTGCTGCCTCCGAGCTGTGTGCAAAATGTTGTCTGTTCTCACCTATTAAACAGACAACATCAGCGCGTTTCGGTGATCGAGCGTTGGCCGGCTTCTGGGGCTATAGCTGCTGTGTCGCTCGTCGCCTCGCCAGTGTTTATTGAAACGCTGCACGCTGGGAGAAGAGCTCACAGACGGCCATGTTTGTTCTCGGCTTGGTATGTAAGGGTAATGGGGTTTGTTAGTTTGTCGTTCCTTTTCTTCCTGACAGCACAGACGATTTGTACAGGGTGTGGCATTTGGAGTCTTTAGCATTTGGCAGCCTATGCGATAGTACCATAAGCGTACGTAATCATAGGCTAAAAAGCTTGGATCGGGATAGTTGAAACCAAGCATGTGCTCCCCCGTGATCCAGTGTGACTAGTATTCTTTAGTCCAGTCCCAAGCCCAAGCGACTTGTACCAAAACTAAACGAGGGTTTGTAATAAACGTGGATTTTAAATTGCCAGCTCAATAGAGAAGAGTAGTGTTCATATTGTTGGAGTGTGAGGATTAATATGATAAATGCAGTACATAGAATAATAAACTAGAGTTGGAATTGATAATTTTGTGAACTCAATAGACTACAGTATTTTGCTGCAAAGGGAGTTGGTAGACCTGTCACAATAGCTACTTCTTTATCTTTATTTATACAGGGGAACCCAATGAGAGCACTGGGGCTCTCTTTTTCATGGGAGCCCTGTTTAAAATACAATAGAAACAGAAAAACAAAACAAAACAAGTATATAAGTCCAGAGAAAACATTAAAAACAGGTGCAGGTTGGGTGTATAAAAGTTTGTTACCAGAAATTGTGATTATGTCACTAACGTATCCAGTTTTGCTTTTCCTTGAAGTGTACTCTATACTATATCGAATGGAACACTTGGGACTGTTATCGTGACAGGCCTATGGGTTGGTGAGCATTTGTTTGTTAAGACACAAACAGACATTTGACAAAAACATTTGACTGAGGACTGGACACGGGGAAGAGCTGGAACGCGAATGAAACGAATGAGTGGACCAAATGTGAAGAGATGGAGGAGACGTGACATTTTCAACACATCATCCTTACCTCTAATTGGAGTACCACCTACAGGTGCCAGTCAATTCAATGCAAACAGGGTGGAGAGATTTGGTTAGTGATCCACTGGGGTAAAACACATGACTTCACACTACAGGCTATAGAGTAGTGCTTCTCAAACTGTGGGCTAGTATGCAGGCTTGCTTTGGTCGTACTGACGAGATAGATTTGTGTCAGTTTTAGTGCAAGACAAATTTTTGCATTGAGCTTATCTAGACCTAAAACAGGACAAAATCTACTTCTGGTCTTAGTTCATACTAGTCTTGGTTAAGTCCTGGTTCAGGAATTATTTTTGTTCCAATTAATAATTGATTTAGCCGTGATCGGCACAAGTTTTAAGTAGTCCTGGTTTTGCACTTCTTTAGTGCATGTTCAGTCCTGGTTGAGTCCTGTTTTAGTCTAGGTTAGGTCCTGGTTTAGTCCTAGGTTTGCCATGCTTTAGTCCAAGGTCTGTCATGGTTTCAGACCTGGTTCAGTCCTGCTTTCAGTCCTGGTTTGGTCCTTGCTTCAGTCCTGATTTAATCCTGGTTTATTCTAGGTTTGGTCCTGGTTTAGTCCTAGATTTGCCGTGCTTTGGTCCTGGTTTCACTCTGGTTTAGTGCTGGTTAGTGCTGGTTTCAGTCATGGCTTCAGTCCTGAAAGGTTTCAGTCCTGATTTAATCCTGGTTTAGTCTAGGTTTAGTCCCGGGTTAGTCCTGGTTTAGCCCTAGGTTTGTAGCACTTTAGTCCAAGGTCTGTCCTGGTTTCAGTCCTGTTTTCAGTCCTGGTTTCAGTCCAGGTTTGGTCTTTTTCAGCTCTAATTTAATTTAGTTTAGTCTAGGTTTGGTCCTGGGATAGTCCTAGGTTTTAGTCCTCAACTGTATAATCCTGGTGTGTTTTTAGTATAAGCCCTGAGTGTTTGATGCACAACAAGTTTGAGAATCACAGCTCTATACTGACGTAGTAGAAGCCACTACAATGTAAAACTTTGTGCCATTATACTGCAAGGACATACTGTCACGTTTACAGTTGTCCAGCAAATCTAACTAAATCTATGCATTTTTTTTTACTTAGGGTGGCAATATCTAAAACCCCATTTGTCCTTGTATCACATCAGTTTTTAAACAGCAACTCAAACAGATATTCAAATAGAAATTCAAATAAAGTAAAGAAAAACATCAAAGTCATGCAGTTAACTCAGTGACACTTATCAAAACTTATTTAGGTCATGAAAGAGAAAGCAGTGTCTCTTGTCTAATGACTGACGGTTTCAAAATAAACCTAACAGATGTGTTTATACTTTTTAAGGCAAGTCAATTAGTAGGAATACAACTACAGCAATATCATTTAGTACTTCTGCATGCTCTGATATGGCACCAGATGTCAAAAAATATGCTGGTGAAACACTGTTGGTTTGAGGGCATTGCATATCAACACTTTGCCAGGCACAGCTTTTGTAAGTGTGAAAAAGTAATTAACGGGTTTTGCTAAAAACATGTAATACTTGTCTAGATTTCGCAAAGCTCATTTGAATGCAAAAATACAGTCTACAAACCTGGCAACAGAAGCTACTTATCTTTTCTGTATCATCCAGGTCAGGCTAGCGATGTTTATTTATCAAAACGACTAGCGCTGTGAGACAAAAAAAAAGACCATTGATTTTTATTGTTATTTTTGCCGGGATAAATCGGAGCTAATGCATCATCGGCTGCCCTTTCACTAACCTAGATGTGTACTTAAAAAAGTGTACGGTTAAAAAATATGCTTTATACTTTTACAAGGTTGTGAACCCATGCGTCACTATCAAAGGTTGCAGAAGTTTGGATGTAGCTCCCCTTGTCACCACTTCAATTGCTGCTTATGCTACGGCTGCTATGCTAGCTAATAAAGGTGCCAGTGAACAAGCTGTAGGAAATGTTCATGATTCATTTTGATCAAAGACTAAGCAAGGCAGACATGACAACAAAGTCCTATTTCTATTGACTTTTTCAACATTATGTCGCAACTCTCAGCTGCCGTTGGCATAATATGACATGGTGACGTGCATTTGGGAGCTTTCATGCACGTTTAATTACCTGAGCGGAGCTGTTTGATGCGTCCATTGCTGCTGTTGATGTCTACAGGAAGCATGTCTTTGTACCAGGAGATCTCGGGGTCTGGGTTTCCCACTGGCAGCACACAACATGGTGGCTGTTCGAGTCTTCTCCACCACTCGGAGCTGGGGGCCCATGTCGATGGTGGGGAAGCCGTGAGGTATCTGGTCCTCTGCAAGACAAAGCAACAACATTTTCAGTAAAAAAATTTTTAAAAAGAAAACGTGAAAAAGGGGAAAAATGAGAGGGAGAAAAACAAACAAAAAACAAGGAAATATACTGTTCTACTAAAATCAAATTAATTAAATAAGAATGAAATAAGATTTAATCTGCTTCTTTTATAAAACCTGGACTTCTAGAGTTTGTACAAAAAAGATAAAATGCAGTTGCTGCTGGTCAGTGGACAAAAACTCTGAGACAGAAAAATAACATTTTGTTCTGAAGTATCATGAAGGCTTCAATTGCCCTTTTCTGAAGTGCATTTAAGCCAGTAGTGAGTCTGTGGGGGCTGAAGAAATCATAAAATAGAGAAAAAATATGGACTTTCAGGTAGAAGCTAGGGTTGTGCAATATGGACGAGCAGACCATGAAATGATCGCAAATATTGTGTATGTTGTTTTGGAGATATGCTAAATTTGAATCATTTGTTAATCATAATAAAAATACTCCAAAAAGAGAGGAGTGAAGGTGAAATTTGAAATAAAAAAGTAAGTTGCCTACTTCCAAATAAAGGGTTTTATTATTTTATTTAATAAGTTTTATTAAAGGTTTTTTAGATTTGTCTGAACCTCAACTTTTTTTTTTTGCTTGAATTTGTTTACTTCATTTTAGAACGACAAAAAAAAAAAAAAAAAAAAAGACAGGCAAAAAACACAAGAACAAATAAATAAATACAATTAAATTTTTAAAAACATGGGAAAAATGTATAAGGTCATCTGAATTGAGAACAGGAATCTCAAAATCGCTATAAGAAAAAATGCAAATATCTTCCAAAATCGTGGAGTCAAAAGTACATCGCCAACATGTCACAAACACAAATATGTCATGACCAAAATTCTGCTTTGGTTTTCAGATGGAATCGATAAAACTATCTATGTGATTGATTATCACAGCAGTGTTATTACCCCCACATGAGAGTTCAGGGCTTAGAGAAGGGAAGCACAGTCACAATCTGCCTTTGGGCACCCATGCATAAAACAGACGCCTTAGGCTTAGCAAGCTAAACAAACCTATTTGAATAATCCAACTCATCATGATGCAAGTACCACATATCCATGACAACCAGCATTCTCCAGAAAAACACAATATGCAGATCTGAAGTAAACCATAGGAAATTTATGCTGAAATCATGACATTTGACAGCAGTGTACGCCGCCAATGTAGTATCATTATGCATTATTTTGTGTGCTGGTTTCGCATTTTAAAGTCATATTTTATTATAAAACCAGCAGCCGGCAATGCATGCTAGCATATATACCATATTATGTCTCATGTCTTAGCAATGCCCAGCCCAGCTTAAAAATGTGTGATAATCTTGTCATCATTCATTTGAATACTATTTCAATATACTATAAAATATATATACATTATTTTGATAATAATGCCCACATTCCACCACATCCCTTTGCATTCATAGTAGGCACAAGGACGAAGTGTCTTGCCTAAGGACACATCAACAGCTTGCATTAGGTCACTGCTGCCCAACTCTGGTACCAGGTATTCCCAGCAGTCTCCCATCCAAGTATCCAGGACCCAGCCGATATAGCTCCCGAGGTCAGATGTGATCAGGCATTGACAACGAGCTGTTGCCATCAATGTAGTGCATGTCAGTTTTAAATAACAATAACATTCCTCTACAAAACATATCAAGTAGATTTGAGGTGAATTTGTCCATTTCTTGTTATGGGGATATAGCTGCAGAAGGTATTTGAAGTGTGTGCCTTAGGTAACACTACCAGGAGTCTTCAAAGCTGCATTTCCATAAATAATTTGTTACCAACATGACATAGCTATGCTCCAAAAGGGTATACCGGGGCCCCATAATAAATCTCAATTCAACCAGTGGACAATGTTATTAAAGAGGGAACACAAAAGGGCCAGAGAAATCCCTTTTCTAAGACCTGTAATCTCTTTTATCTCTTTACTCATAGAGATGTGTCCTCAGGGCCTACAATGTTAAGATGAAATACTTACAACCCTTCTCAGGAGTTAAACTGCAGTAAGATAAAGACAGATGAGAAATAATGTAGAAATTAGGATAGTTTTAACATAAATGCTGTTAAAAGAGATCTTGGGTTACTTATTTTCTCTAGTCGATCATGAGAATATAGTGGGTATGAGTTGAAAATTGTAATTATGGTTAGGCAGCCTTTCTCCATTTAATGCAACTCTATTTACAAAAACACAATTGTTCCTCCTATTGATCAGCCTCCATCATGCACTTAGTGAGTGACAGGTGGATTTAACCAAATTACAGTGAAGTGTTGACTCCACAGTAGAAAGCGACTTGTGTACATAAATGGCAATGAACTGAAATTGTGATTATCTTTTGGCACACTGCTCCCCCCTAATTGCAACATAACATCAATGTTTAACTATGACGTGTACCATTGCAGGATGGGGTCAAAGATACAAGCTCCAGCCACAAGAGGTGGCTGGAGCTGAAGAGTAAAGACTTAGGACTGCTTTTGTCAGGGATAGAACAGTTAAATACTGCCACCAAGGTAAGCAATGTCATGTACTTTTTATGGATCATGCATTTACCCTCACATTGACAGAATTCATATTTGTGATAATGGTCCTACATTACACAAAATGTACTCTTGTGAGCTTTAAGTCAAGTTCTAATGTAGTGTCCTCAAACACATAGTTGCAGTTGTGTTGTGTTTCATTCACACGTTTGAGTAATCCTTTTTTATAAGTCTGTATGGATCTCCGAAGCTCAAAATGCTCTGTTCCACCTTGTGAAGTAATGAAACAGTAGTTTTCAAGTTAACAGCTACCTTCAATTCCAGGACTGAAATTATCCAAATGATTCTAAAGAAGGTTTGTAGAGTTTGAAAACACAGTGGAGCACTCCCTGTATTACCACATGACATCACAAGGTGGACACAGGGCATTTTCATTTGAGAGAAGAACTAAATACGCAGGGTTTGTGTGAATGAAACTAAACAAAACTCCGGGTGCGTTTTTGATGAGGACATCAAATTCTAACATAGATCAGACAATAGAGTAATATGGGCCCTTAAATGTATATTATTATGTACTAAGGTCACTGCCTTGGCAGTGGTCTAGTATATACAGTTTCTGATCATTTAATTCAAAATGTTTTATTATGATGTCCTCTGGGATTACGTTTATTCCATTGTTCTATGTCAAAACACTGGCACAAAATGGAAGCGTCAAAAAACCCACTGCAATATAGACTTAATTGCTTGTGTCAAGCTAACATTTAGACAACAAACAAATACCTTATCAGCTTTTGTGCGATGTTTACAATACAACAACAGCTAATCTAACATGCACTGGGAGAAATGAATAGTTGATCCCTGGACAATTAGCATGCCAAGATGTACGCATTTGATGGCACTTACAAAAAACATACTCCCTAAAGCTTATCAAAGGAAAATAATCATTGTGGTGCTTTGTTGCTATATTTGGAAACTCAGAAAGTTTTAGAAATGAAACTGCCAATGTCACTATTCTCATAAATTGTCACTGCACTAAGTACTAAATAAACCATTGCAATACTAACCACTACGAACTAATACCACTAATGCCACCACTACTACCACTTAATACTAACTACTACCAATACTAACTACTACCACTTACTACTACTACTACCACCGCTAACACCTGCTGCCACTTACTATTAACTTCTACCACTTACTATTACTACTACTACTGCCACTACTACTAACTACTACAATACTAACAACTACTACTAACTACTACCACTAACCACTACCACTAACTACCACTTACTACTACTAAACTACTACCACTTAGTACTACCACTACTAACACCTTCTGCTAACTACTACCACTTACTACTAATTACTACCACCACTGCCAGCTACTACTAACACCAACTGCTAACCACTACCACCTACCACCACCACTAACACCTACTACTAACTACTATCATTCACTACTAACTACCACTACAACCACAATCACCTCTATCACTACTACCACCTACTACTAACTACGACCACTACCACTACTACTACCACCCACTACCAGCCATTACTGCTACATTTTTTCACATTTGAAGGAATTTATTTTGCAACATTACATGCCAAAAACTTGAAAACGAAAAGTTTGCATCTATTGTTGAAACTTCACGGACAAGTTGTTCTTCCGGCGTTTAGCTCTGGCCTGTAGCCTGCATCATCTCAGATTCAGATGTGGCTGACAGATTTCTACATGGCCCCTTATCTCCGCAGCGGGCATTTCTTCCTGTCTGAAGATACAGCATTCACAGGAGACAAAACCAATGGAGAAGCATCTGCATAGCTCTTACAAAACAGACAAGCGGCTCAACAATGAAATAATACTCTCCAATTTGTCTCTGAATGAGTAATGGTAACAGTAGCAGGCTGCGTGTTCCTGTGTGGTTTGTTCACTGTAACCTTCAAAGACAAAAACAAGGAGAGAGCGAACAGGAGTAGACTAGTATGTACCACATCCAAGTGCATCATTTAACGGATAAAATTTGTGCCAAAATTGTGACTAAATGAGGACTACACAAAGACTACACTAGGGATTAGTGTTGTCAAGATGCAAAAAATTCAAAATCAATGTAACCTTCAAAGATAAAAACAAGGAGAGAGAAAACAGGAGTAGACTAATATGTACCACATCCAAATGCAACATTTAATGGACAAATTTTTTGCCAAAACTGTGGCTAATCAAAGACTACACTAGGAATTAGTTTCGTCACAGTACAAACATTTCCAACTCGACAGTATAATGTCATTTTTAACATAAAATCATAGATTTTATGTTGACATTTCTTTTATATTGCCAAGTGATTTTATATCTGTGTAATCCCTCAGTCGTCCAGGTAGGTTCCATAGTGGTCCATGGGCATATACTAGTCTATCTGGTCTTATACTTTTTCTCATACAGCTCAAGATCATTCTTGAAGCTATTCTCGAAAGGTTTCCGTCCTGTGAAGGTGACTTTTTAGTATCGATACTTACTTAAATGAGTCTAGTTTCAACACTAGTTTTAATATCCACACTTTTGACTGCCCTACAAGGAGTGCAAAATATGACATAAAATAACGTTTTTCTTCCTCATACGCATTACTCACTATTATTTTATTTTATTTTACCTTATTAAAATGCCTTTTTATAACATTTTCCTAATCATAAACAGTACAGATGTTTAAGACTTAGCCACTATCAAACTAAAACAAAGTTAGGCTAAACCAGGACCAAGGAGCCAGTTCCGGAGCAAAATCTTGCAAAAGCTCCATCGAAATTGGTACAAGATATGGATAAATTTAACAAATAAAATAGCAAAATATTACTGCCAATGAAACGTGTGCTGCAAAGTTTGAAAACCCCTAGAGTAAAAAGAAGAGAAAATATTGTTCTGACATAGTGGCAAAAGTCAAGCAGTTGCACACACGCCTTTCTATTTCTGCCTATTGAATTATGCCTCATCCAATGGGAGCCAAGCAGAAACCTCACCTGCTAAAATTCACTTAGAACATGTTTATAATGGCCACAAATCGCTAGAGAGACATTCCCAAGACAGCAGCAAACACAAGGCCTATTTCCATGCGCGCAGACGGGGAGGAGGGCTACAGCTGCTGGTGGTTCAGGAGGAGGTGTTGTGGGACTTCGCGCTGCGTTTAGGGACCCCAAAATAAAACAAAATTATGGTGTGTGAGCTCGTGTGTGCAGCCATGCGGAACCGCTGCTCACTACATTAAGCAATCATGAGAGTGGAGTTGTCTGCGCTTACATTTAGTGTTAGGTAAGATACTTTTTATTCAAGGTTGACTGGAAAACTTTGCATATTTTGGTGTGTTTTAGAAGAGAGGTTAATAATCGGCAATAACATTAAAACATGAAATAGTACATTGCGTAACTTTTCATAACCTGCTTATGGGTTCCACAGTATAGCAAATTTTCTTTCTCCATGAAACAAGCACGTGATACAACAAGCCAGTTACAAGTCAGATCTGTGGAAAAGCAAACCCATTCAAGGTAAGAATACATGTTTTTCAAGGTAGTTTTCAGCAGTAAAACACCCAAAACGAAACACATGCTAGACATTGCAGGACATCTCCATGGAAACGTATCTTTCTAAGAAAAGTTACCTTTAACATTTGTGCACAAACAAGCCCTTTCTTATGACTACTTACAATGTTGAAATAGAGAATCAATTAATGGCAAGGTGAAGATCTTAACAGCAAGAATCAGCCTAATATTCCAAATGACTACTTTTGTCTTGCCTTACTTGTCTTAAGCACAACAATATAATGCAGGGTACATCGAACAACTGACTTCTAAGGTTAATGGCTGACTTGCTATTATTCCATTCTTCTTCTATTCTTTTCATTATTTTTGTATTTTCAGCTAAAAGTTAAAGATACAACAGCTGTGTGCAACATTCACAACAGCACAGCCTTGAAAATGTTCTAGCAGGAAACCATTGTATTTGGTTCTTCAACATTTCCATGATCCTTGGTATGTAGAAATGTGTACATTCAAATACACCTGTCAGTCTATCCATGCCTGAATCCTGATTTCCATAAACCCACCGCTGCTGTGTTGTACTACTTGACACTTATTGAACAGGTGTGTCTGTCAGGGAATTAAAACTCAACTTGTCAAATATGACTGCAACATGGGAGAATGAACATTAAAGCATAGAAGAAATATTGAGCCAATAAGCCAAAAACTATTGTTGAAGTGTAGTTGTTCTATTACCCAGCAAATGAAATTATGTAGCAAATAAAGAATATTTTACTTTTTTTTTTTTTTACTGCACCCAGCACCAAACACTCAGTCAAACCACATCCATACTTGGCAAGGAGTGAGGTGTCTTGCCTAAGGACACGACAACAGTGCACTAGAGCCACTGCTTCCCCAGTGTAGCCCCTGGTATTCCCAGTTGTCTCCCATTCAAGGAAAAAACAGGCCAAATCCTGGTTAGCTTCCTGGCATTCTCAACTGGTATGGTCATGCTACTTTACCTTTACTTTAACGACATAACTACTGCTGCTACAACAACTTCAGTTAAATCCAACCGTTGATGTGAATCTTAAATGTATTTTGTAGCAGAACCCCTCAAAACCCCAAAGAACTTCACACATATTCCCAGCTCTCAGCTACAACACTCCCATTTCCAGCCTATGGAATATTTATTAAGTTATCGGCGAAGTGTTCCTGGGATGTGAAAAATGCTAACCATTGGTGAAACGGGGTAAAAGAGCCCAAAGGAGTTATTACACGAGTCAGCGGCTCCGTCATATCAGGGACCTCAAACAGGGAATAATTTAAAAGGCAAACAGCTGCAGCAAACCTTCACATGAGTTTAACCCTCCACAGTGCAGAGAGGCTTTACAGAGGAGGAGATGAAGACGAGACTGTATTACTTATAAAGACGTGTTCGGAGAATTTTTCAGACAGCTCAAAACTACGAATAAAGGCATATTTTTCAAAGCAGTCCCATTCTTTTTGACAGCTAAACCTGGCCTGGAAATGTTTGGCTTTGGTGACACGAAACCTTATATTTAAAGCATATTACATTGGTGTTGATCTTCTAAGGCTTTTGAAATCTAATTCTTTGTTGTACGAAATCTCTGCATACAAACTACACACAACTTAAAAGCTTTGAGTTGATTGGTCTTGATAAACTACATACTGCATATTGAGACATCAACAACATTTATAGTTAAAGTGCAAGTAAGAATTAGTCAAACTGGACAAGGCTTTAAAATGCATTGCTTCTATATTGATTTTACTGCTTGCTTCTCTTACTAGTTTTAGTAAGACTTTTAACTACACCTGTAATGCATGAGCAAAACACAGTTCATAAGGAACAAATAGTTTATTAAGAATGCTTCAGGCTTAGTTTTACTTTCGTTTTTGAGTCTCTCATCCTTTTGTTTTCAGAGCACTATCACAACACAATCAGTGTGCATCCTGCTAATGAAACTACAGCACATTGCATCAGGTTTGCCAAGTTGTGCACAGTTTTGAGTAATGTTTTTGTATATTTATGGAGAATTTCATTTGGGAGCATGGGTGGCGTAGGCTTGTGGGCTGAGTATTGCACAGATTCATACAGGGCCCAGATGAGATCGCTAAAATACTAAAACATGCATAGATGGCATCTAAAACGTCTTCAGCCATGTTTTTGATGAGGAAACAACATTATAACATGGTAAAAAGCTAAAAAAAATCTATTTTGCACGATACCCCCTCTTTAAGTAGGCTAGTTACTTAATAAACTATTTGCTAATACAAAGTGGTACATTGTTTGTAGAAACTCAATGACAGCATAAAAGTGAAAAGTATTTCAACACTCTGAAAGTGGCACCTTTAAAGCTTGATCGGTAACCATGACACCGAGTCCAAAGGCCACACCGTTATGAGACCATCAACTTCTGCCTCTCTGACATCCCTTCAGCATCGAACCTCAAAAGCTCTTTTTTACAAAACTGGGATTTTTCTTCTGAACTTGAATAAAAATCAAACCTCTTTGGGGAGGTTTTATTTGAGGAAAATATTTCAAACGAATTTTAAAGGAGTGTATTGATTTAAGTGGTTAACATAATTGAGTGTATCTCTAGGTTTTTTTCTCGTCGATAGGAATAAAATGCATCCACTACAAGCACTTTTGAAAGTCCTTGGATTTGGATTAAACTAAACTCATGTTTGCTTCACACTTGTATCATTTTGTTGAAGCCATAGAAACATTTAGAAGAAACCAGAATACAAGTTAAAAACGCGCACTTTGTAACTTCTCAGGTGGAAATATTGGTGCATGACATGAAATGTTCCACAGTATCTCATTTAACATATTCATCTGTGGAGAGGCGAGTCTGCTCACAAAAGATGCATTTAATTTTATCGATAGACAAATTGAATGCCGTACTGTGGAATATTCCAGGCAAAGAGACAAGCAGGTGGCGTACTCATAGTGCACTCTGAAGTTTTGACCTTGGTTTCAATAGTACAAGTGAAATAGCAGTAAAATGAGTAGTACTAATATGTGCCACTACAAACATTTTTTTGTTAATTCTGTATTTTATATTCACATTCTTAACCTCATAAAACCTAACCAGGTCTAATCCAGGATGGAACTGGACCTTAACCAAGAATAAACAGGTTTCAAATTAAATCAAATATAAATAACAAAAACAAAAGCGTCCAAGTACCGCCAGTAAGATTTGGCCTTGTAGGTTAAAACAGCTTGTAGAAAGAGCGCTTTTCCATGTCCTTGGCACTGGATAAAACCTGCGTGCTGTAGATTTGGTGGAGATATTTGGTAAGTATTAGGTCCTTGTCTCTGGTGGCTGCTCTCGTCTGCCAAGTTGTCATCCCAGGAAGACAAAGAAAAGGCTTTGTACAGACTGCTTTAATTTGGAAAAGAAACAAAGGGGCTTGAAATATTGAAGAAAGAAAAAATAAATCTACAATTCAATGGAAGAGTGATGGCAATGCAGGTAGTTGAAAAAATATGAGGATAAGAAACAAGTGGGTTTTATCTTTGTCAGGGCAGGGTAATTACATTTTTAGGCTCAAGTTTGTGGTTTAGTTCTGGTAAAGTACTGGTTAAGTCTTGGTTTAGCCCTGGTTTATATACTTTCCAGTTAGATCAGGTTTTGTGTGAAGGTTTTGCCCTATAGTCCAGGTTCCATCTATAGACTGCTTTTACCCTTGTTTAGATCTGCTTTATACTTGTTTATACCTGGCAGAGCCCTACTTACTTAAACTGGATTGTGGTTTGGTCCTCCATAAGTCCCTCTCATTATTCTCCTGGCTTGAACCTGTATTGCTTACAGGTTATCAATAAATCAGCAAAACAAACTGAACAACAGAAAGTGCTCAACCGTGGCCCTGTTTATGCCCTGTGCTTGGGAGATAACGCCGCACTAGATCTTTCTCCGTGTAAACCTTTTTGTTTTATTTTATGTTGGAACGAGCCCGCTTTGCAAATGACCGAACCGCGGTGCCAGGAAGCCGTCAGAGCTGAAGCTAAGGTGTGCGTGAAGTGCGCTGGTTCCTCCGTGCTGCGAAAACAAAATGGAGCTATTGTTCTCTCAATAGCCCTTTATCACGCACGCAGGGCCGAGGTGCAATATGAGCAGCCCGGGGAGATGAATGCTTTTGCTGGGGTTGGGAGGGCAGGGGGGGGGGACTGATGCGGGCCTGTGGTCGTACTACTCAATTAGGAAAACAGTGGGGTATGCAGGAGTACACAACATGCATGGGGAGGCACTGGCAGCAAATCCAGACAGAAGAGGGACGGTAGAGATAAGAAAACATAATATAATATGGTGAGAGATGGAACGGAGCTATCGGAGTAGTTGAGTGATGCTAGTGTTTTCACAGTAACTTTTCCTGAATATAATACAGTAATGTACAGCAACATATTATGGTACGGATAGAGTGAGAGTAGCTAATAGAGTTGTCAAATCTATGAAAAATCAGATACTAATTGATACTAAAACTAGTATAGAAACTAGATATTCATTTGCACAGACATCAATACTAAAAATGTCACATTCACAAAACAGAAATCAACCTTTCCCTGAATAGCTTTAAAATGATCTTGAGCTGTATCCGAACAAGTATGAGACTATAAAACCTAGTATATGTCCAAGGCCCATGGAACCTACTTGGATGACAGAGGGACAACACAGATATAAGGCAAACATACATACAAGGTAATTTAAAAGAAAGAACTCTGATTTAATTTTGAAAATGACATTCTATTGTCTAAACAACGCTAAATTTCAAATTCACAATTTCAATAACACTATGACAATAAAAAAAAAACAAAAAAAAAAAAAACCTCTATTAACCCTTTATTTAGACAATAGCATGTCATTTTCAACATATTCAGTACATTTGTTTATATTACCATGTGGTTTTATATCTGTGTAATCACTCGATGTTCCACAGTGGTCTATTGGCGTATGCAAGTTCATCTGTTTTTTTTATACTACTGAATAGCTCATGATCATTCTAAAGCACATCAGGAAAGGTTGATTTCTGTCCTATTAAGGTTTTTGAAAACACTATTTCCAATGAATAGGATGTGATTACATACATTTATACAACACATGTTCATAGCACACGATTCACCTTGTGTACACATCGTAGTCATGTTTTGCATGTGGTTGAATTGCAGGTATGAAAGAGAAATGCTGATGCAGGGTAAGAGGAGGGGGCAGAGGAGCGCAGGGGGTAAGTGCCAGCCTCCTGCCAGCTTCAATTACCAGTGTGAGTGGAGCGTGTTGCCGTGGCGATGTCTCTAATCAGATCCCCGCTGCCGAAAGCTGTCCCCGTCCCACCGCCTGCTGGGACCCGAAAGGACCCCCATCCCGAGCCACATCAACTGCCACTTACACCCAGCAGAAGGGTGTCTGGGACACTCTTGTGGGTGACGGTGACACCAATGGCTCCCTAATCAAACTGGAGCACAGTGCCACGCATGTAGCAGTCATAGGTTGCGTTCATGTGACATCACATCATTGTAGAATCCCTATTCTCTGTTAAACTGTCAGACTGCAGACTTGTTGACCTGGTATATGGTTAATATCACTGTAATTACAGGGCTTACCCACATGAAACAAAAACTGGCCAAAAGTTCAATGTCTTTTTTTTTCCACAGTTGCTTCAGAAAGCAGTGCCATTATTCAGCCCCAAAGATGTGATTGTCGTCAGTTGAAAGGACTTTAAACCATCAGTTTAATATGGCAGGTTTGTTGAGCTAATCCTTAACAAATAGTGATACAGTTCAACATTTGTGGATGATTAATATTTGTGATGTGTATTTTTCTTTCATAAACAGTAAATCTCACATAGAGTTACACAGGCCCCTCCCGTCCATCTCAAAGTGTGACACCATCAAATTCTAAAACACAAACACAGCTAATTTGACACTTTTAAAGAGGGTACACAAGAAAAAAAAATCACAAATACAAGCTGTACAAGTGTGTGCTAATGTATCCAGGAATATTTTTCATAAGAGCATGTTTTTACCGCAAAGTGTAATATACAACCAAGTTTGAGTCAGTCCATTAGGTCCACATCTGTCACTGCAGCAGCACTCAGGTGTCCCGTGTCACTAATGGATATGAGGGATGCATGCATAACTAATGGGATATTGACCTCCCTTTTACCAAAAAAATATTCTGCATAAATGTAAATGTAAGTAAATCTGGAAAACAAGCTATTATATAAGTTGAGGTTGGGAAATGCCATCTGCAACCAGTGAAGATCTGAAGCAACTGCATGTCAGCTCGGATAATTTAAACCTTAAGGATGCTAAAGTAAAACTGTTATGTTGTAACTCAATATGTGCTTTAAATACAATTCTCACAGGAAAAAAATACTTATTTATTACCATTTCCTATACAATTAAGGCATAAGAGCTGATTTATAGTAACAGAATCAAGTTATTTTTTTTATTAAAGGTGCACTGTGTAACTTTTCTAACCTTCTTGTCTCCATTGAGACGTTACTACTGTGGAACATTCTAGGCAAAACAATATCATAGCAAGCAAGTGACGTACCTCTCCACCAAAAAGCTACATAATTGCAGCGTTAACTTAAAATAATAATACATGTTTTTTAGAGCCACTCATACTGACTATTAGATCAGTTTTGTTAGTGCCAAAATGTACTGTAGCTGAATCTATATCAATTTGACAAGTTTAAACGCATATCAAGCAGGATCAATTGCCCTCACTAGAATATTTATGGGAAAACATTAGCGTATCATGTAAGTACATACTGTGCCAACACACAGAGATGTGCTATTAAATATTCAGGCGATAATACCGGCTTCTTTCCCAGTTCTTCCATGTGCGCACCTATCTGTGATCTTCCTTTGGTAGGGAATAAAACGCTCTATGATCTCCGACATTGCTCCTATTGCAGAGTGATGGATGATAACAATTAAAGGTGATGTCTCCTTTGATGACGTGAACCAGAGGACCACAGTGGCAGCAGCAGGGCCACTCGCCTCATGAAATATTAGTGCTCTGAATCCTCCCCTTTATTCATACATCACTGGTCTGCCTTTAGAGGTAAAAGGGGGAGATATGTGTGAAAAGGGGTGTTGCGTTTTATCAATTATTTGTGGGAAAGGTAACGTTTGATCGAGGAGTGTTCATATCCTCAAATTAAATATTAAATCAGATGGAAATGCATTGTGGAGGTTGGAATACAATGCCAGTATGCAACATAGCGCTTATAGTCATTTGCATTTGTGCAAACTTCTGTCAGATTGAATTATGAGGACAAAATTTTAATGAAAAGGTAAAGAAAATATATACATTTTTTAACATTTCATTTTTAGACAACATCTTCTGTAGCATTAATGGTGGACTATCTACCTTTTCTGGTAGGAATGTTACAACATGAGGCATTAAATGTATCTGTCTTTATGGAGACAAGCAGGTAACGCCACCGGGCTAATTTACAGGTCAGTTCAGTGGAAAGGAGACCCGCTCCCAGTCAGACTGCATGTTTTTCAAGGTATATTTTGAGAAATAATAACAAAGGTAATAGAATAAATGCAATAATAACTTTCTATGTGACATTTCAGGCAAAGCATTATGAGACGAGCAGGTTGTGTAGCCTCCACCAGAAAACTTACACTGTGCACCTTTAAAGGATGCGTCGACAATAAAGTTTGACTTGCACTTGTAAATATAAGAATGCATTTTATTTTTTTAATTCAACTGATAATGAAGCATAATTCTCTACATACAAAAGTGCTAATATTACATGACCAGAGTTTGGTTAATTACTCTCCTTTGTGCTTTGTGTAAAAGTAAATCAAGAGTAAATGTGTTGTGTGTGTCTATAACCGTCTGGCACGCTGCAGTAGACAAGCTGTCTGCAGAGACAAAGCACAGGGCCCGGGGCGCTTCTGTGGCCAAGAACACCACTAACATTCACATTCAAATGTGCCAACCCAAACGGAAGTGAGGGAGAGGTGCACAGCCAAAGCTAATATCTATTTGTGGATCCCTCAAGACTTGGAAGGCTGAAATAGTATAAAACAATGGTTCTAACAATGCAAGTACAACAGGTGGTCTACAATCAGTACTTTAGTTTTATTTAGTATTTAATGGTTTTACCTTTTTATTTATTGGGACATTTATTCTTCTTTAATTGAACTAGTTTTAAGCTTCTGAGGACTTGACGATAGGCCTGTCATGATAATTACTATATCAACTCACTGGTCAATAAATGATCGATGAAACCATCATTTTTGGGGCTCAACATTTATCATGTGTACATTTTCTTGGCAATAGTGGGCAGATGTTTATTGTTGCTATTGAAATATGAAATTATATGAGTAGAAGACTGTTGAAAAAGTCATTTCTATGGCCTATTATGAGTTCATTTTGCTATTTATATGATGCAGCTCAGGCCTTTTAATGATACTACCAGTTAAACAATGATTCACTGGGATTATCCTGCTTTACCTGCTTTATTGTTATTTTGCTGTACCAATATCATCGTTTACTACAACATTTCTCTGTGGCACTATATTGTGCTTTAAATTGGGTTATTGTGACTGGTCTACCGGTCTAGAGTTAAATAGAACTTTATTTTATATATTATATTTCAATTTTTTATTATATGTGCTTACTAAAATGGGTTAGGTTGGCTTCCAATAGACACCAATGCAGGTTTGCGGCTTAGTTGAGACCAAATTTACTTCTGGTGGGCCTCACTTTCAATTTTAGAACTTGTTTAGTCCTGTGGGTTTGGTATTTGCTCAAGACTGGTTCAGACCTGGTTTTAGATACACGTGCTGAAGATCTAGTTTCATTTTAGGTTAGTCCTGGTTTAGCTTAATACAGAATTGGAGCGGCATGAGCAAGAATTATATTGTGTTTCAGAGAGCTTTAGAAGAGATTAATAATACTGACACATTGATTCAGTCATGGTTTAGACCTGGTTGCCATGGTCTACCCTGGTTTACACCCAGAATGCATAGCCCAGAGTTGTCAGAGTTGCGTGATGAAGCTTATAGATCCCTCCGTGCAGACATGTGTGCAGACATATGGATGGGGCTATGGTATGTACAGTATGTGCCGTGCCATTAATGTGTTTTTCTACCTCAAAGCCTATGACACTTGGTAATAGCCCTCTCAAAGGTAGACAGGCTGACGACGGGGAATTCGTGTAACTGCGCTGCCACTTTGACTTGCAAAACATCCATGGGAAAGGTGTTCTCTCACATGTACTGCCACCCAGGGCATGTGAGCACGACGGGCTGCTTCTGAAGGAATATGCAAGATGATTTAGTGCTGGGAATTACTAGAGCTATAAGAAACGGCTTTGACATTTCCGTTCCCTGATGCCATCTACGAGTGTAATGATAAAGTACAGAAATGCCACTTCATCGGTCATTTCAGGCGATCAACCATAGCAATAGATCGATCACAGTCGGGGGTGGGTAGTACTCAGTTACATTTTCTCATACTATTTAGCAGCATATTTTTACTCCTACTTGAGTAATATTTTATTGAAGTAACAGTACTCTTGTTTTGGTTACATCTACAAGTGACTAAAAACTTTTGAATATGAAATGACATTTGTGTTTCTTGCACTGCTCCTTCAGATATACTGTAGTTTTTCCTAATTTTTGTCCATTATTTCATGTTTTGTCCATTACTGATTAATATTTTGTCCCCCCAATTTAATTAACTTCAATTATAAATCCATTACATTACTCTTAAGTAGCAGTTGAGTTTTATATGTTTCCATATATTTGTACTTCGACTTGAGTAATATTATTTTGAAGTAATGTTACTCTTACTTGAGTAAAATCTTTGGCTACTCTACCCACCTCTGGTTGTAGTCTACAAAATGAATTATTATAATGATTTTTAAATACATTTTCATGCAATTAAATAACAATTTGCATAGCTTACTTGTAGGAAATTTGAAAGAAAAAAAAAACATTTAAGAAAAGCTAGTAACAGTTAGACAGGTTTGTGGTGTACTAATGTCTCTGCTTTGACATTTTGACTTGCAAAACGCAGTAGGGGTACACGATTTGGCACATGTTCTGCCACAGAGGCGAGGTGAGTGCGACCCTCTGCTCTGCGGAGGTATACACTCCCAGAGCATAGGGCCCCTCAGTCGAGCTACACAACACAGGCTGACATCAAAGATAGACTGTACCGTTGATGTAATAGAGCTGTAATGAGATGAAAACACCAGAAATTTCCATACAAGGGGAGAAGGGGAAACTACGCAAGGAAGTAGTAGAGAAAGTTTTGAAAAGGAGACAATTGCTCAGTACTGGGTAGGTCCTGGTTTAGTCCTGGTTTAGTCCTGGTTTAGTCCTGGTTTAGTCCTGGTTTAGTCCTGGTTTAGTCCTGGTTCAATCCTGGTTTAGTCCCGGTTTAGTCCCCGTTTAGTCCTGGTTCAGTCCTGGTTGAGTTCTGGTTGAGTTCTGGTTTAGCCCTGGTTTAGCCCTGGTTTAGCCCTGGTTTAGCCCTGGTTTAGCCCTGGTTTAGCCCTGGTTTAGCCCTGGTTTAGCCCTGGTTTAGCCCTGGTTTAGCCTACACCCAGCTAAGTAACAAGTGTAGTCTTGATTTACTACTTTATTTAGTTCTTGGCTTGGTCCTGGTTTGGTAAAATATGAGACCAACACAGTTTGGTGATTACACAATGATTTAGTTCTTGTACTGGTTTAGTTCTGGTTTAGTCCTGGTTCAGTCCTGGTTTAGTCCTGGTTTGGTCCTGGTTTAGTCCTGGTTTAGTCCTGGTTTAGTCCTGGTTTAGTACTGGTTTAGTACTGGGTACTGGGTTAGTACTGGTTTAGGGCAACTTTAAACCCTGCCGCTTGTTTATTGAGACTTACCACAGGTCTGGTCACAGGTTATACAGTATTCAGACAAAACGCTGTGACAAGTAATGACAGATGATTACATAAGTCTATTTGATTTGTTTTTTGTTTTGTTTTTTTCAATCAAGCTAGATAAGTGTGTTTACTACAGCCAGGATAATCCAGTGAGGAAATGAATGCAAATGCGTATTGAAATGTGCATTGAAACACATCAGAACATCTTGTCAAGCCTGTTGTCTCTGGCACGCTATCTCTGCGACCAGGTGTTACGACTGTAGCCATGGAGATAGGAGAAAGCATCGAGTAAACACGCTCCTATATGCACACGCAGGGACACACGCAGGCACACACGCACACACCTGCATGCAACCGACCATCACAGCAGCGTAGCCATAACAAAAACACTTAATGCTTTCAGAGAGGATCAGATCAGGGAGATGTTTTTACAGAGTCCAGGAGAGTGGCCAAAATGTGTTATGGAAGTGCAAGTAGAAGACGAGACATGAAACAAGAAATATCAAGCGTGTTTTTTGGGGACAAGAATAGTGAACGAAATTTACAGCAGAGTAACAGCTGACGATCCAAACTACTTGACCCCTAGGGCTGTTCGATATGAGGAAAACGTGTGATTTTTGATGACTAAGTTTTGTATAGGCCTGTCACGATAACGCACAATATATTGCTGAGGTATATATAGGTGATAAACAATAATATTAAAACCAAACCATTATCCCCCAAAAAAGTATTCTAAATGTACAAAATTGCTAAAAAAAAAAAAAAAAAAAAAAAAAAAAAAGTGAACTGCAACGAACAAATAAATAAAAGAATGCAACACTTAAGTGACAGGCCTAGTTTTGTATTGTAATAACAATGTTATTGTGATATTTTAATATACTTTTTGACACAATAACACAATAACTTCAGTTAATTTGAAGTAAAAATCCACATGCCTTCGTTTGCTAGTCAAACTGGGTCAAAAAAAAAAAAAAAAAAGCGATGTATTTACTTTCTTGCGATATTGTTTATTACATCAGCTAAAATTGCAATATCAATATTTTTGGGATATATATGTGTTTACAAAAAATCAACATGTTACGGGTGTACAATGTAATGTTTTCTGTTGCAGATTCCACCACCAGCTTGATGGAGATTATATTATTTTTGCTTAGAATGTTCCACAATATGGAATTAAACATATCTTCATGGAGACACTATCAGGCCCTAGTTGCAGATCAGATCTGTAAGAAGAAGTAGTAGTAGAAGTAGTAAGAAGACATGTTTTCCAGGAATTATTTTAGCAATAAAACACCTGTAGCCGACCTAATACAGGCAAGATATGTTTGACGCCATACTGTGAAACATTCCAGGCAAGGAAATAACATCTCCATGGAGACGAGCAGGTGAACTGCGTTAGAAAACAGAAGCAGAAAAAGTTCCATAGTACACCTTTAAAATCGATTTGTTAAGATATAAGCCACAACCCGCATAGCTTATTTGAAATATTGAAATAGACCTTTATTTCAGAGATAGTGTTCTCACCTACACTTGAGAACAATAGATGGATTGATTTCCCACCACTTTTAATAAGCCTAATTTGTTTTCATCTCACCAATAGTCATCTTCACTACACTTCATCGCAACTGTTAAAAAAGTGATGAGAATTTCTTGTACAACTTGAGTCATTTTCACATTACTTGAGAACACTATCTGCTGTTTATACATGAGTACTCGGGATAAGGAGCTTGTAATGGACGCTATGACCTTTGAAATAATACACTTTTTAGTCTAGCTGTGGATCACATTTGGCCCTACTTCCTTCCTCAACAGGCAGATAATCAATAATAGTCATCCAATTCCTCCACAACTCCTTCATTTCCACCATCCTTCCCTTACCCAGTTTTATCATCCCTCCGCTTCTCTATTTATCCGCCTCTCTCTCTTTCCCCCTATCTGATATCATACTTCCACTGTCGCCGCGGTGATGTACGGCCACTGCCACATCTGCACCGGCCTGGTTATTTATGTCCAGTTAGTCCATAACCGTGAACTTCGCCCCCCGCGCAAACCCAAGGGTGGTCTCGTGAATTGGTTATGTGCTGACCGAGTCACCTTGCGGGACAGGCGCCGTTGCACAGAATCCCATCCTCCATTAAGCTCCAGTAGTGCCGCAGCTGTAGGCATTCATTCGGAGATTACAGCTCACTCTTGCTCCTCTTGCCTCGTGGTCCTAGGCTAACATGAGTTTGATTGAAGACCCTAGAGAGTACGGTTTGTGGTTCCCCGCCTTCTGTATTTTAATAAGATAGGCTAAAAAACCTCTGGGCGTATGGTAAATATCTGTTGTAATGTGATGTGGCTAATAGGACAGCACATAGCTCTAGGTGTTTCAAACATGGGCACGTTCAAAAATCATTAGTGTGTGACTGTTAAAGGGTCCATATTGCACTCTTTTCTGATGTTAAAATGTTTTTTCCTCATTAAAAACAGACCTGGAGTTGTGTTATATTTCATTCACACAAGTTTAACACACAAACCCTGCACATTTAGGCTGAGTTCTTCTCACAGAAAACACTCAGTTTCACCTTGTGACGTCATGTGGTAATACAGGAAGTTCTCCCCTGTTTCTAAACTTCATACACCACTAGAATAATTTGGATAATTTCAGCACTGGAATTGCCAGTCTCTATTGATCTAAAGGTAAAAGGTAGCTGTTAATTTGAGAACTACTTCATGGTGGAACAGAGCATTCTGAGCCTAGGAGACAGACTAATAATGTGTGAACGAACCAAAACACAAATCCAGGTATGTTTTTGATGCAGTAACAGCATTATAACACGACTTAAAGTTCACAGTAATAAACTTTCTGTAATATAAGACCTTTAATTAAAAAAAGAGAGACAAAAGAGAAGGATTGCAGACATTTGGCAAATAAATTAATGAATTGATGCAAATTAATCATGGGTATGGCTTTATTGTGAGTGTAATTATGTCCACATAGCAATGGTTGTGATGGCGAGAGGCAGAGGCTGTGGAAAAATGTGACAGGTTTTCTTAATTAAATCTTCACTGACGGCAATCCACTGGCAGCTCTTCCCTCAGTGACACATAATGAATAATACACATCTATGGGGCGCCATGACAACCCCAACTTTGATTAGGTTTGGCACGGACATTGTAGAAGAGGAAAAACGCATTTTGTCTCAGAGTAAGCTTGACAATTTCAGCCATGTTTGTAAGAGCTGTACCTAATTTACATTTTTTAATGCAAATTTGTCTTGTCCCAGTACAGATATACTGTAGAAACAGTTTTTATTAGGGTTAAAATGTGTGTGCTGTGGGCTGTCTGAATCTAATTATAAAGTGCTTTCATCCTCCATGAACCAGGAAGTAACGCTGCTGCGCTGTTGGCATGCAAGCTGTTGCAGCATTACTGTGATGGCAAAGAACTTCTGGAAAATGTGAAAAGTGCTCATCATTGTAGGGAATAATTACAATCAAATCCATTAGGAAAGTGAAGTAAATGTTTGGACCACAATTTAAAATTAAGTTCTGTTTTCCCCCCTTTTTTTTCTAAGACATCCGGTGCAGACGTCAGGTGCAGAATTTAAATCCTGATTATAGTCCTTGTTCTACATTTTAGAGGCATATTTGCTGATAACCTTCATTCAAGTGACATTTGGTGATTACAGAACTACCCTATTTTGTTTTGGATTATCTCATTGAAATCGTGTCATATACAACACAGAACATAAACACACAAACAGTGATCTTGATTAAGTTTAGCACAGAATTGGCAGCCAGGAGGGAAAGGAGCATGGTGTAATCTTGAGAAGTCATAACTCTATCCATGTGTGAATGAAAGGTCAGCGTGTGATCTGGGCTGGTTTGAAGCCTGGTATTTCAGATGGTGAAAAGTTTGACATTTGAGACAAACAGGCAGCGGATGTACATTTTGTCCATTCTCAAACAATGATTATGTGCTTTCAGTTCAATCATTAACTCTATTCCGACTTGTTTTGTCTGGAATGTAGATCATTGCAGACCAAAGCAGAAATGGAAAACTAAATATATGCGATCAAATCAATACAAATATAAAGTACGTGAATAACCTACAGAAATGAATGGTTATATAAAGCATAGCTGATTGCAGCCAGTATTTCTCCACATCACAAAAAGCTTGCCTGGCAAATTCTCTCTGTATTTTTTTTTATACAGATTGATATCAGACTGGTCACCCTGCCCTCCATTACATCTCAAGCCCAGCGATCTGTTCTTTTCATTGTCAAATGAAGGGGCTCATTGGTCACCCATTATTTACTAATAAAAAAGGAATTTATATAACCTCGGATTAGTGCATTAGTAGTCTGAGTTTAGTACTTTGCTCATTGATTCTACAGAAATATGCAATGTTTTTCAGCCTCTTATGATATTTTTTTCCTTTATTTTTTTCAAATATGGACAGATCATGCATCCCCTGATTGGCTAATTCACCTGTCAATCAAACCCACATGTGACAACATTCACATCTTCATGAAGTGTTGAAGAACTGTGTATTCAGGAATTGAATAGAAATTTCAAGAACTGTGTCCAATGCAACCATAAGTGCACTATTTGGTACAACTATTCAAAACAGATACTGCAATACAGAAGTGCATAAAAACTGAAATAGCTAGACATTTGCAACAGATCTCAAGAATTCTACAGTTAACATAGTGCATAGTCTTGCTGCCAACTTCTGATAAAGATAAACTTTACAACAGGGGCAAAAGTTAAGTTAAGCATACTTTCGCTATCTAAAAAGAATGTGCATACAAGTTCCACATTCTACGCCAAAAATCACTAAGAAAAACAATGGTAAGTACTGCCAGCAAAAAGCCAACATGGAAACAGTTAACAGGTGGGGAAAATAGAAAGAGACCATTTCAATAATAGTAAAATGTCAGGGTTTGAGGGGATATGAGACAGGATCATAAGTCAAATAGTGCTCCTTGACTTTACTGTCTGCAGGGTGAGGCTCGGGAGTGTCCCACTGCAAGAAGAAGACTTACAGTGGATATAAGGAGACATAGAACTATGCATTTTACCAGGGAAAGATCAAGATTGGTTGTTTGGTTTATGCCAAAAAACGAAACTAAACATAACAAATAGTAAATATTAACAACAATGCATTAATCGAATATGCAAAAGAAATGGTAGAAAAGCAATGGGCAATGGAAGACAGTGTGATAAGATGTTATGATGTTAGGTTTCTAGATTTTAAGCCAACGTTTGTAGACCTTAAACAGCACTTTTGGGGAAATGAGCAGTGACACTAAACATAGCTTTTATATGGGGCAATATTGAATTCTTATTTATATAAAAACATATGCATCTACATGTATTTGAATGTATGGTCACAATTACTATATTGTTGCCATTTAAGGAGTGTTATGTATGTAATGGGCACTTGTGTTTGCACCAACAACCACCTATAAAGTGCACCAACTGGTATCAACCATGGCTACCAGAATATCACAAAATAATTCGTTTTTTTGCACCGGTCTAAAATAAAATATCTTGATTATGGCAAAAATCATATGTCAATTTTGGTGTTTGAGTAATACTTCAAATCCACGCTCCTTCAGGACCCAATGTAATATTAGGTGAGAAAATGGAGACGCAGCTTCAGTCCAAGTCATTACCTGAAGAGGAGCACATCTCAGGTGCAGGAGCAGAATGAATGAGTTTCTAAACTGCTATAATTGAGGCTAAAATCACAAAAGGTCCTTCAGTGGAATGGATTTGTGAAGCTTCATGAATTGGGAGCTTTAGTTTACTTTAGTTACTTTTAGTTCAATGCTTTTGCAATAATCTGGGCTAAATTGCTAGGTGGAATTAACAATCTCAGAACATGTCCCATTATGGTTATGAAATGAAGACCTTCAGAAAAAAAAGTCAGTTTCTTCAAACTAAGAATAATTAACATAAGTCCATTCATCCATACATTTTCTTTCGCTTATCCGGGGCCGAGTCTCGGAGGCAGTAATCTAACCAGGGACTGTCAGAGTTCCCTCACCCTAGACACTTTCTCCAGCCCCTTCGGCAGGAACCCAAGGCTTTCCAATGGCAGCTGAGAGACATAGTCCCTCTAGTATGTCCTGGGACTTCCAGGTGCCCGAGCCACCTCGGCTGGCTCCTCTTGACGTGGAGGAGCAGTGGCTCTACTCCGAGCTCTGTCTGAAACTTAGAATGAACCCAACTACTTAAGAAATATGTTAACTTCATTTTAACAGAATACATATGGAAAAGACAGAACCAAATGGAATTTTAGTAGCCTAGTTGTTTTTATTACACCATCAAGACACCGTCCTTGAAATCCCCATATATAAATCCTACTCACTCTCATAATTTAGTCACAAAGGATTTCTGAAACAAAGGGAGTGTTCGAAACTGCAAGTCATTTTCCACAGCATCACCCAAAGCATTATCATCTGAGACAACTTAATTTTATGGCTTTCTTTCTATTACCCATAACTGAATGAGATAAATGTAGTGTGTCCCCTAGATTGAAGGCAGGTGAAATCCTCGCTGAGTAAAAGGTTTTAACTAAGAATAACCGTGAAGCTATGAGCAAATTGATTGGCCGGTGGTTTGCCTGGAGGCATCAGACCACGGAGGTGTAAAGAAGCACTTGACTCACAATTGACCCCTCAAATCCAAATGGACATAGTTATGAGTGACAGGAGCAATTAGTGTATGGGTTTTGTAGTTCAGGAAGGTTCTACTCATGCCATTTCTTCTGCAATTACCGCTACTGCCGCTAATACTACTACTAGCAGGTGGGAAATGTTGACAAAAAACTGGATGTTTTGTAAAAGTATTGGTTGAATAACTGTCAAATTATTCACAAAAGTGAAGAAATGTTAACTTTCTACCTCTGTTCTCTCATTTGAAAGATTACAAGTGTTAAGTTTGTTCCACCATTTTAATCAACTCTTTAAAATACTTAGGGCACTTTATTACAAACAAAATTCTTGATATATTTCATAGCTTGCTCAGGTTTACTGCAACTATTACTATTGCAGCTACTAATTACACTTTACAACAACATACTCATACTACTTACATTTGCTAGGGCCGTCATAAGTACTGAAAATCAGAAACTAATCGATACCAAAACTAGTATCGAAACTAGATATTAATTTGAACAAGTATCGATACTAAACAAGTCACATTCACATGATAGAAGTGGACCAGAATAGTTAGAATGATCTTGAGCTGTATCAGAACAAGTATAAGACCACATAGACTAGTATACGCCCATGGAACCTACCACTGAGGGATTACACAGATATAAGACCACATGGTAATATAAAAGAAAGTACTATTATGCAATGGTGAATATAACATTCTGTCTGTTTAAATAAAGTGTTTATTATCATTGTAGTATTGGAATCGGTATTGAATATCGAGTATATTCCTTAGTACCGAATCAAGTTTAAAATTTTAGCATTGTGACAACACCAACATGTGCCTTATATTGTGGTATTAGACATGTACTGATTGTAATACCCTGACCTTCTTGATGCAACCCTGTTCATTTACCCAGACATCCGGACACAAAGCTCACCAAACTTGACCATGTGGCTGGATTCAGTACAGATTTTATTTTATATAAATTTGCACTAATCCAAATCGATAAACAGTGACATGACCGCAGCTTGTTCATCACTAGAGCAGATTTGAATCCGCGATATAGTGTGTGGCCTGCAGTTCACGCATGATAAAACTCTATTGATAATCTCATCGGTCACGCTCTCACAAACCAGTTCAATCTGTAATTGAATAATGAAAGCTCGCTGAAGCTGTTTTTGACATATTTAACACAACATGTCGATGGCTGAATGCGAGCTGTCTGTGCCGTATTAACCAATGTGTATGCCCTGTCACATCTTCAATATCTTTCTGCAAGGATGACTCTTGGATCTATAGGTATTTCCAAACAGGCGGGAGCAGATGTGAGCTCACACAGTTGCACAATGAGGAAGAGCTGGTCTAAATTAATGCATGCCAGTGGTCAGACAGAGCAATTGATTGGACTAAGCCACTGTGGTGTATACGGGTGGTCATATTAACAGGAATATCTTTGAGATCTTGTGAATTATTTATTACGGCTGTATGGAATGGCAGTCCCGACTGGGCGCGTCTCCAGTGTCAGTGATTCATATTTAATGCACAGCTTGGACAAAAGCATTGAAACTTTGAAAAGCATGTATAAAGTTACATAGAGCGTACTAAGCTGCCGTTTAGCCTCTTTACATGCCATTGAGAGTGTGAGACTGTCGGATTAGAAGTGGCAAAGTGTGAACATGGCCTAAATGTATCTACAGCTTAACACAGAGACAACACAGTGATCTGGACATTTAGAGCCAATAGAAATTTTGCTCGCACTTTACTTTACAGCACAGCAATAGCATGGTAATATAGAGTGAAATATCGGGCCAACTGGATAAGTGCGTTTTGCAGCCTTGGTTCCATAATATTACCAAGTAAATACTGACCATGGTTCCAGGTGATTTAAAAGTACAGTATGTCACTTTCTGGAGGTGACCCGAAAGTTAAACAATACTTTGGAGCATTGTTCATGGAGATAGATACGTTTTATACCATACTGTGGAATGTTATATAGTAGCCAGAGGAACAACTTTTCTATGTTGGCTCCTCCAGGCCAAGTAAGAGTCTGGTTTATGGAGATGAAAACTCGCTCAGAGTAAGGACACCTGTTTTCTTTGCTTTTTAGTGCAATAAACAACCAAAATGACAATACAAGCTTTTAATTTAGTCTATATTTGAGCTAAAAAGTTACATACTGTGACTTTAAAGTGGTAGTGGTACTTTTGCGAGACAAATCTTGCTTGCTTCAGTCCTCCTTTTGGCTGATCATTATTTAGTACACCTTATCCATGCAATAGTCTCATATATATGGCTTAGTCTCATTTTGAACCATGTTTTGCCCTAATTAAGACCTGAAAGTCCAGGTTTAGATGTGGTGGTACTCTGTGAGAAAATGATAGAGGTAATACGTGGTGTGAAAAGTTCGAGAGCAACTGGGTGAGGATTTATTATGAGATCAGGTCTATATACAATGATAGATGTGTCCTAATTAACATGTAATGCCCATAATTACACTGTAAGTTACTGTATTTCCATCCTATTACCATGTTGTCACCATACAGTAAAGCAAAGTGCGACTGAAATTCTAATGGATTTCAACTACTGTGCAATGGAAAAATATGTTCTTTACTCTTTGTCAAAGTTATATTGACAAATCATAGTCGCACTATTGCAAAAGAATGTACAATCTATTTTACAAAAAGAAAAATCTCGAAGGATATTTGAACAACAGACAGACACGCACACATACACTATAAAATATAATATAATGCTAGGGAAAGGGAACAGAACAAGCTCATTTGAAGCATTTGCAGAATCACTGTGGCAGACTACACTAATGAGACAAATTCAATCCTCACTTTGTTATTTTAAAAATGTCTCTGATTCGCTAAACACTGACGCAAACTCCAAATCACTGGCTTTCTTGATCAGCACAAATGGACTTACAACATTGTGTTAACATCTTTCAAAGTGGATCAATTAGACCAATGTAAACCCACTTTTGACTCATTAAGACAGACCGCAGATGGAGGAGCTACAGCCAAGTGCCGTAATGACAAATGAGAGGGAATTCACCACCTGTGAATAAACAAGCATACCCTTATATCGTTTGCCACAGAATGGATCAATGCCGTTATTATTATTGGTTAAAACAGTAGTTTCCTCATGACATGGTCATTCTACTTGGAAAAATAAAGTTAACAGTTATGGTAAACAATACTGCTTGAGTACGTTTTTGGAAAGTTTGTGCTTTTTTGACCTAGTCCTGGGTCTAGTCCTGGTCTAGTCCTAGTTTGGGCCCAGTTTCAATCCTAATGTAGGTTTGGTCCTGGTCTAGTTCTGGACAAGTCCTGGACAAGTCCTGGACAAGTCCTGGACAAGTCCTGGTCTAGTCCTGGTCTAGTAGCTGTCTAGCACTTGTCTAGACCTGGTTTGGGCTCAGTTTCAGCCCTAATGTAGGTTTGGTTTGGTCCATTTCTAGTCCTGGCCTAGACCCAGCCTGGTCCCGGCCTAGTCTCTGTTTTCTGAGTTTAGTCCCAGTTTCAACCCAAATTTGCTGTGGTAATTGTGTGTGTGAAGTGTGAATGCATCCTTAATATGCATTGTGACATTTCATATCATTGAGATGTCCAAATATACTTACTTAGGTTTACGCTTCTCTTGGGTATTATTAAAAGGTACGATTATTTCCGCTTGAGTTATGTGTATTTGAGGCGAGAATACTTTCACACTGACGCATTTTTCTTTTACTAAAATTTACAGATACAAATCTGTAAATTTTAGCTACTGTAGCTGACTCTTTATAAATATAATTAATAGTGCCTCTTGTTTTTCTAACTACTTGACCTCATCTTATGAGCATTGCCGTGGCTGCCTGCTCTCCTTAGTGGATCCCTTTAGGCCATAAGCATGATGAATGGTGACAGTGCACACATACCAGACATCACAGACACAGCTTGCCAAATGCATAATGTAATTGATGGACAAGTGCGGATGATAAAATACTGCCTCAAAGCAACATGTACTCAATCCAGATGTCGAAAATCTAATACGAATGTAGTCATGTGTCAGGCTAAAATCATGGTCATTGTCAATCTGGGAACAATTCGAGTGGTAATTCCGAATGAGGAGGTCATATTTCTAAAGTAGCGCTGGCAGCTTCCACTTTTATGATTATGTTTACAAGGACTGGTTTGGTCTCGATTCCTGAAGCGTTCTTTAAATAGCTTTGAAAAGTCTGGCCATGGCTAAGAGGAGATTCATGTGAAAGATTAGGATGTCATTCAGATCTAAATCTAAGTGTTATCACTTTATAGGGTATTCTAACTGGTTTGTCAGTTTGCTATGTGGAGTATAGCTATGTTCACATGTGCATGGGGATTTCGCATTATAATAACTCCAACTGAAATTGTAAGCTGACACCCTCTCTTTTTACCATATAGGCCTAGTGAGAACTTGCAGAAAGTCTGTTTACAGTACACACACGGACATCCACAACAACAGCAATCATTGACACAGTGACATCTCAGACTTGGTCACGGTAGTACTTATCTTGTTTTACATTTGTTAGACTTTCAACTGACATTGTATGGCATTAAACTGATTTAGGCCAAGTTACAGAGCAGATCTGTGGAAAAGCGGGTAGTCTTACTATTATTGGGGCTGCTGTTATTACAGGCGATAAATATGTCTGTAATTGAATAACAAGATGGAGAACTTTAATGTCATACTGTGGAGCATTTCCTATGGGGACAATAAAGGGTATCTTAACCTTAACCATTCCAGGCAAAGCAATAGCATCTCCATGGAGACAAGCAGTTAATGGACGCTCCACCAGAAAAGTTACATGGTATACCGTTAAAACTAAAATGTTAGAATAAATAAAAGGCTACAAACTGTGACTGTTCTCTCACGCTGAGTACAGTACAGTCACCTTGGGGTCTGCAGCGGTCTCCACAGCACTTACACCTCTTCCATGTAAACATACTATATTAAACGCCACAGGGGATGCATTGTCCCTTTTTTCAATAGAAGTGTACACAGAGGTGCAGATTAAAAACATGCGCTGGGTGGTCAGGAGTGAGTTTGTGCTGCCATATTGTGTGAATCCTTGTGGAGAAGGGGCACAGGCCGATACACTGTGTATGTGTCAGGCTTGTATGATGTACGAGGAGCCAGCAGATGGTGGAGGAATTAAATCCGTGATACACACAATAGGAGAGGGTACAGTGGTCCACAGCTGTACAGAGCCTGTGTAGAAGCCTGCAGCATGACAAACAGGGGCCGCGCCTTCAAGCAAAAACAAACGTTGTTGTCGTTTAACCGCCATTTTCAACCACAACAACTGTCAACTGCCGAGCGGAAGGGGCTGAACGCTCAAATGACCAAACACCTGACCGATTTAGTTTATCCTGATGCTGTGTTTAAGATGATGCCACAACATTCTATAAGCCAATAATATATAATACAGATGGGAGACAGCTAAAACTAATATTGTTAATATTGTTAGTCCTATATTATGCTTTAAGACATGTTAGAAGGTGTTGTGCTTTGTTTCATTCACACATGTTTGAGTAACCCCTTATTAGGCCGTCTACATTTCCAAAGCTTAAAATGCTCTGTTCCACCTTGTGATGTCATGAAGCAGAAGTTTTCAAGATGACAGGTGCCTTTTAACTTTTTGTTGGCAATTCCAGGGCTGAAATCATCCATGACTCTAGTGAAGGTGTAGTGTTGTGGTTGTTTAATTCACACATGTTGAATACATAAACCCTGCATATTTAGTTCTTCTCTCAAACAGAAAACACTCTGTTCTACCTCATGTGGTAACACACGTGATCCACTGCATTTTTAACCTACATACTGCACCTTCACCAGAATGATTTGGATCATTTCCATGCTGGAATTTCCAATCTCCACTGAGAAAGGTAAAAGGTAACTTAACTACACGACATCACAAGGGGGAACAGAGCATTTTGAGCTTTGGCGATGTAGACAGTCCAATAATGGAGGATTACTCAAACATGTGTGACTCCCAGTATCTTTTTGAGGAGGCAACATTCTAACAGGGCTTTTGTGTAATATAGGACTTTTAATCAACATCATATACCTGTACATGTATATAATCTCAAACTGTGTATAAAATGAAAGTGAATATTGAACAAACTATTTGACAATCCCAGTCTTGTTGAATAGAAAAAACAAAAAACAAAACAACTCTTCAAGCTTGAAAACTAATGTGGGAGGCTCCTGGTTACACAACACATTTTCTTCTGGTCATTGTGGCTGATTTGAATAGCGCAAAGTACAGGCTGGATTAAGTTGTCGGAGGAGCAATGGTTGGTATTAAATCATTCGGATATGGGCGCCGCAAGGATTTATCTTGCTTGGGAAGAGGTGCAATGAGATCTGGCCCCTGTTTATCCAGTCAGGTTTGTTGTCCGCACTCGCCCAGCTATGGAGATATTTATTAGTGCCATTGTGTCGCAGTCATTTTCTGCCTCTGCACCGGGGACGAGAATGTGCGCCAAGCAAATAAAAGGCCTTTTTCTGAACGATGAGGCGGTAATTTGTTTACTGCTAGCACACACGGGGCTAGCATGGCAAACCTGGGATCCCACAGCCAACCCTGTTGGTATGCTTACACTGTGTACTGTGTAGGCAAACAATTCATAAGCAACGTGGTGGGGTAATTAACTACTAAACTACAAGCAGATGATGTTACTACCACTACTTAACAATTACTCCTACCATTACTGCTAATACATACAATACATACATTAAAGCATTGTTCATACAAGCTCATTCTAACAACTGCATTTAAAACACTCTTTAAAGAAGACATATTGTGCTTATGATGTTGTGGATCATAATGTTAAAATTTGGACATTTTAAATCGTAATGTTGATCTAAAGCAACTTAATAGAAACAAATCAGCTGACTTACATGTTAGAAAACTGCAGTGCCCATGGGAGCTATTACGATTATCGTGTGGTATTATACTAGATACAGATAAATACGGTTCAGGAAAGGTCAAAATGTGTCTTATTTATGTTACTTTGACTCTAGTTTTTAGTATCAATTAGTACATTGGGAGAATTTTTTAGACAACCCTAATTCCTATGCAGTTTTTACAATTACAACTGCTACAACTATTACACTTCCTACTGTAACAACTAGTACTACTACAATTACAAGGCAGAAAACACATAAAAATATGCCGTTTTTGCCCTGAAGTACCAAGTAACTTCAGACCATCTTTAAACCAAGACAAAAGGCTGTTTGACATACTTTAACCTATTCTACAAGTCTATTCTTCATCTCCTCTAAATCGGAGCATATTTCTCATCTGACCTTTCCCTAAAAATCACATTCTTCTCTGCGCTACGTGCTGAAAAACGAGTTGCGAGGGAACTAAAAAAAAAAAAAAAAAAAAGGCGTGTGTCTGGTCTGAAGCCTTTTACGGATTGGAGTTGTGACAGCGAGGGATTCTTGTAATGATGTGGGCTTTTGATCTGCTACCATTAGATAACATTCCTCCTTTCCAGAGACCTGTCCGACACTACCTCCTCTCCAAGGACAAGACAATGTATTCATCCCCGGTGGAGAAAGGCACGCAGTCTAGTAGCCTAGTTTTGACATTCACATAATATCCTTGAACAATCTTATCAGGTCGCATAGACATTTGGAGATAAGTTTGTTCTGTACCTGCGTCATATGCTGCAGAATTTGTGAGGGATGTAGGCAGTGCTCCTTGTCTAACAGTCCCTTCATGAATTATTTTACACGGCTTTGTACCTACAGCTGTGTTATGCATGGAGATGCAGGGTGTCAAAAATGTTTCAAGAGGACTAATCCAGAAAAAAACACAAATATTTACAGTCTTTGAATACAATTTTGACATCAAATCATTGCAACCTAATTTTGTACTAGCCGTAAGTTCATTGGCACCTTATTACCTCACATGGAAGTTTAAATTTTGTTTGGAACTGGCTAGTTGGTAGCAAGGGGAATTATATATCACTGCAAGATAATAAGTTTCAGCCACAAGGGGTCTCTATATCAAGAAATGAAAAGTGAATCCAAGAGTAGAGAAAATGCTGTGCACTTTGTGAAATATCGGGGGATTGTAGTTCACAAATTTACCCTTTAATTAGATTGCTCGCATGCAGATCTGGCCACACTATTTTAACATTGCAAGATAGGGCAAGACTTTCACCATCTCAAAAGTGTATTAAGCATTTTTTTCTTGTAGGGGGTCTCCATGGAGTTTAAAGGTACTTTTATTACTAAAATACCTTGAAAAACATATATTCTTACAGTAATTAGACTCTTCTCTCCACAGACCTGACCTGTAAGTTGACCTGTAGATATGTAGACAGAAGACTGGAGATAGAAGATTTTCTAACCTTCTGTTGGTTAAATCATTGATCTTGTTAAGCCCTGTGCTTTTGGGCTTTACAAAAATAAACCTAATTGACGTTTAATGCCATGTGGAATATTCCAGGTAAATCAATGGCATCTCCATGGAGACAAGCAGGTGGTGGACATTCCCTCAGAAAAGAAATATAGTGGACCTTAACAGTTAAGCATAGCAGTCATAATAAAAAAAAAAAAAAAAGGACCCATCTTTTAACATCCTTTTGACTTTTTAAACCATAAAAGGCAATAACCCAGACTCATGTATGTTTGCACAGTGATAAGTGACTTCAATGGCATGTTTGTATTGAATCTCAGTGCGATTTGTTCCTGCAAGCAAAATATGGATTATTATTCTTCTTCCAGTCTTCTGCTGATAAGCCTCTCCCTGGGCTCACGAATGCAGAGGAACTGATAGGGCCAATTAAAACACTGTGTCTTTAATGGTATTGCTCAAGGCTAGCACATCAAAATGGAGGACTTTTGAGTGAAGCCGTCAACGATAAAACTCTGCTGCTCCACTCCGTTAGACCTCATCAGTTTGACACAGTTCAGACACGGCCGGACTCTCAATCCAACTTCGCATTTCACATGCTCATCGAATGTTAACGCAGATGCAAATATGAAAGATTGCCCTGGCGCCTGAAAGTGGCAGCGGACAGGGTGTAAAAATGAGGTTGTGAAAGCCAATATGTCTTTTCCTGGGCCGAACTAGTTTATTTCATACATCAGTGGGTCACACACCATTTACCTGGCGTTTAGTGAGGCGGGTCGAGGGGAACAGGGCTAGTCAAGGTCAGGCAAGCAGAGACGTTATAGGCCAGTAATGAGTCATTGTTCTCTCTGTGGTCATTTGCCCCAATGCAGCAAAAAGAGCTGGTCCAAAGATACTCGTATAAACACGATACAAGATGTTTTCAAGTAGGAGAATGAATTTGTTTAAGTGGAGTAACAGTAGTACGTAGTAGTACTAGCATTAGCAATAGTAGTAGTAGAAGTGGCAGTAATAGCAGTAGTAGTGGTAGCCGGCCTAATAGTAGTAGTAGTAGTAGTACTTACGGAGGACAATTACTAAATGCACAGCGTCATATTTCTGGTGGAGGGTCAGCCACCTGCTCGTCTCCATGGAGATTTATTGGTTTCCAAAGAAAGTACACCAGGATTTCATTTTTAACTTGTATATCCAACGAGAAAAGCAGGTGTCACGACCGGGTCAAGATACAGGTCAGATCTGTGGAGAGGTGACCCTGCTCAAAGAAAAATGCTTTTCAGGGTATTCTTGAGCAATAAGAACGATTAAATAAATAGTAGACAGAAATCCTTAATGCCATGCTGCGAAACAGTTCAAGCAAAGCAGTAATATCTCCATGGAGACAAGGAGGGGGCTTACCCTTCATCAATAAACTTACACAATGCTTCTTTAAGATATGCTGCCCAGACTTGTTTTAGTTCTGGGATAAATTATTAACCCAGTGAACCACAAAACCCTTGCATCTCTACGTAATTCTAATAGTGTGACATATAAAGCATTTACTTTGGATTAAACAATCACACCAACCAACCCGCACTTGGCTCCAATGAAAACATAGTATATATTGTACATTAGAATGAACTTTAGTCTTTCCAAGGAGCTACTTCAGCAGAACTGCCAGTTCACCTAAACAGATCAAACAAAGAGGAGTTGAGGTTAAACTATGAGGAAGTTTAGGGAGGACAGCAGCCATATTTCTTTCATCACTTTCTCCTCCTCACTTTCACTCTCTCCCCCTCCCCCTCCTCATCACTCTAAGCATGTTGCAATGGTAAGGATATAGTGCCCATGCAAACTTAAACACAATATAAGATGTTCTGCATTATCACAGTATTTGTAGTATTAGTAGTTAGTCTCTTAATAGAGTTTGAATGAGCTTTATTTTATCCTCAATCATCCATGTAGTTTCTATAGTGGTCCATGGGCGTATACTAGTCTATGTCATCTTATTCTTACTTATGCTCATTCTAAAGCTATTCAGGAAAGGTTCGGTCCTGTCATTGTGACTTTTTAGTATATATTAGTATCTGATATTTGATACTCTTGACAACGCTATTAGTACTAGTAGGCCTAATAGTGGTAGTAGTCAGCCATATTTCTCTCACCACATCCTTACTCTACACAGTCTCCCTGGAGTTTGACTTTTGACATTGTTTTCATAATTTGGCCATTCAAAACAGTGGCACAGACACAATACAAGCTACAATTAGACCGGCTCTGAGGCTGTGTACAGGTCTCAGTGGTCTGACCTCAAAAGCCGTGAGAACAAGCGGCAACAAAGAGTTTAGAGCGTGACACAGTTACACAGAGACATGGACACCCGTGGGTGCGTGCAGGCTTAAAAGCCAGACTTAACTTTAGCTGCTGTGAAAGGATACAACTCTAAACAGGTGGATTCAATTAAATGACAAGTCTAGTACATTGCTATTGCTTTGGATTACTCAGCAAAAAATTTAGTGGGATCATAAAATAGAGATGTAAAGGTTTTATTTATTTATGAATACAAGTTGTTGTTGTGAAATAGTAGCAAAAAATACATAACAGTTGCATATTTGTGAATTTGTGTGTGTGTGTGTGTGTGTGTGTGTGTGTGTGTGTGTGTGTGTGTGTGTGTGTGTGTGTGTGTGTATATATAATATGTCTACTGAGTTATGAAGCATTTTATTGTCTGGTAATCAGGAAGTGCATGCTAGCATGTATGTTTATGCTAGCTTTACCATGGGGCAAAACTCTGCTCTGATTTCTGAGAGTTTTGAAAGCAGCTTATAGTGAATAATTAGAATGCTTGGAATGCATAAAGTGAGGAACAACTTTGAACATTTAAAATAAACTAGTTCTGGTGCGGCGCCTTTAAAGTGTTGAATCTGAGTAGTACACAGCCAAATTGTATAACAAGTATCGATTCGCACTTGCACGCTTTAATGTCACAATATGCAATTAGATATGAATAAGTAGTGCCATATGCAATTATTCCATATTTTCTCCAATACTGCATAAATGGAAAAATACTGAGCAAATATATGAAATAATCATCATTATTACTTGGCCTTTTCTGCTCTGCTAAAACCTACAATCTAGATCGACTTAGTGTTATAATGACTTCTGGTCTCGGTGCTTCTTAATGTATTCTGATGACAACTCACTGAAGAGCATAAATCATGTGTACTAGCTATGGTTTTAAAATAGAAGGATTGGCATTTTAATAGTGTTTTGGAGATGGTTTGTTTTAGCAGATGGCAAATTTGTAACAAAAACTGTGTTGGTGATGGGTAACCACAAATATTTCTTGCAGATATTATTGTTGCTTGGGTAAATATGTAGTTGCAAAAAATGTTATTAAGCCATGAGGGAATCTACAGTCTTTGGAAATGTAGCCAAATGACGCCTAGAATTTATTTAGTAGGGTATTTTCAACCCCACCTTGAGGCCAAACAATATACTTCTAATATTAGCTCCCCTATCTAGCCTTGTAGTTGTTCACATATGAATGCAGTGTTATGCGTCGGACATGTTTTCTTGTTGTCCGAGATTGGACATGGCTACAGTCTGATGGGATTCACACTCTTTAGACCTCGAGGCTAGCACTATTAGCGCCTAGTATCATTAGTCTGCGTCGGCTCGGTGCTGCCCCTCTGTTTTCTCGTATAACGCCGCTGCTGATACCAACTTGATGTATCGCTACGCGCCAAACAATAGTCTAAAAATAGTCCCTGGCTGACGACATTGCTCCTGGATAAGGGGGGAGAGAGAGTGAATATGCATGAGGTCTATATGTCAGTGTGTCCAATAAGGCTTCTGTGAGCACGCTCCAAGTGGCACAGCTGTTCAGAGGGATCTTGACTCACAGATTTTTGGAGGGCCAGACAGAAAATTCGGAATAAAATTTGCTGCCAATGATCTCATTTAGCTTCTGTTGCAGCCGGGGATTGGATTAGCACCTACGACAGCTTGGGGGAGGAAGCGAAAACCTTTGAAAGTGGAAATGAAAAGATGATGTGCATTTGAGGTTGTGCTGTGTTATTTTTCCAAACAACAAAACATTTCATTGCATAACAGTTTAGTGTATCCAGGGTACTTATGAAACTATTCAACTTTGACATGTTCTCACGTTATATAAAATCGTCAACCTTGATTTCTATACTAAGGAATAGACTAAATACTCAACACCGACTCCAATACCAAGAAGGAAAAACACTCCTTAAGAAAACAGTATGTGATTTTCAACATTAAGGCATAGTGTTTTCTTTTATATCATTATGCAGTCTTATATCTGTGTGATACTTGTTCTGCTACAACTCAAGATCATTTTAAAGATACTCAGGAATGGTTCAGTTCTGTCTTGTGAATGTAACTTTTTTAGCATCAATGCTTGCTTTAATGAGTATTTAGTGTCGATTAGTATCCGATTTTGACCCTAACAAGTATTAATGCATTTTACACACATTACATTTAACAAATCTACATTGTCAACAGTATAAGTGCTGCAAAGGAACAAAGGCATTTACAAGAAATAGTTTTGGACTAGACTGTACGTGTCAAGTAGATAATAGCTATTTTAGTTAAATACTGATATAAAATACCACTGGCTTTAAAACTGTCTAATAAACAGTGACAAGAAAACAAAATCTCATAAGCTGACATTATCTCAGTTTTCATCAGTGCTTAAAAACAAGCGTACGTGTCTCGTTGTCTCATTTTGGCAATCGTACAAGAGTTAAGAAATATCTGTTCATCTTTGTCTTTCTGACTCTTGAGCGATGACTCTGAACCTCGGCAGCCCCCACGTTTACCTTGGATCAGTGCCATCTCTTGGTGAGCAGGTAGACGAGCACTTGTCTGAGCTTGTAGCGGAGAGAGCAGCTGTCTTTCCAGTGTATTTTCGAAGTGAACCCACATTGTTTAGGTTCATCATGGCAAAACAAAAAGCGTAAGGTGGCTCATCTTTCTCGAAAAGTGCAGACTGATGTGTGAGCAGAGCATGACTACAGCCGGGCACTCAAAGCATTTCTCTAGATTTGAGGTAATGCGATATACCAGTATTCAATGGCTGTCTGCCTATGTGCCATATACAAAGATAGAAGATAATGGGAAGAGGAGACGGAGCAATGGGGGCTGAGTAGTTGCAAGATAATTAAGTCGACATGGGTAATTTGAAGATATTAATATGTTTTGTGGGTTTAGAACTGTGCTACCATATGCAGACATTAAGAACTCATACTATCGCTGATGTTTTTCTTTGAGTTAGAGCAAAATATTAACAACTCCCCAAAAGATGACAAAATACAACGATTTCACAATAATCTACCACCAGTGTTTCATTTACAAGTACAGTTGTTAAAAGTATGAAAAATCAGACACTAATTGATACAAAAACTAGTCTCAAAACTAGAAATTCACTCCACTATGGAACCTACCTGATGGGATTACACAGATAGTAAGGCCACATGGTGATATCAAAGAAAGTACTAAGATTTAAGGTTGAAAATTACAAATTCTACTGTTGAAAAAAAGAATTGTTTTTATTATCATCAAGGCATGGCATTGAGTTGGTATTGAGTACCGAGTATATTTCTTAGTAACACATTTGAAGTTTTTGTATCACTATGTGCAATGTGTATAGTTTTCATAATTCATTTCATGTAATGCACATTTTCCATTTTCAAACCTCGCTCACTTAATTTAAAATGGAGGAAGTTTGCAATGACATTAGCACATCAAAAGGCAGAGCAAATTACTAGCAGCAAATATATATATATTATAAAGTTACTAGTTCTAACCAAGACTATAGTGCTCTGCGTGTGTATTTTCTGAATCAAACAGTATGTCTCTGATTGCACTTGACTGGGGTTAGAGGAGAGACAACCTGATGCCGCGGGAACAGTTGCCAAGCGTTGAGTAAGACTGTAGCCTGTCATTACTCCTCCGACCGAGCGAGGGAAAAATAAAAGGCAAACTCCACGTCCTATTTCTCTCTCCAACCCCGGGATTAATCTCGTCACGTTAATACGTGCTTCATGTCATGTCTGTACTGTTTGTTTGCACAGGAAAAACACAACATCTCTCATGACGCAGGGTACAGGAGGAGGAGAAAAAGAAAAAAGATTTATCTGTGTAAGAAAAGAAAATAGTCCCTTTGGGTAGATTACGCAAGCCCCACCGATGATATCACCAAATCAGCATGGACAGGGGAGAGTGGAGAGAGTGGGAGGAAGGAGGATGAAATGCAGACGGTCTATAGAGAGATATGTTGGTTGAATGAGAGGGGATCTGGCTAAATACTGGAGTAATGTCCGTGGAGGGTCTTAATCCTCTTGCCGGACAGCCCAAGGGACACTTTTAGGTTTTAATGAAATTAGCTTTACCAATGACAAGCACGTACATGATGACATTACAATCAGTTACCAAATACATGTTTTCAATAAGGGATTTAAGACTCGGAACTAGGGCTGAGGAAGCAAATTAGCCAATCTCAAAGTGTGCAATTACTTAAGTATCACAATTTCCTCTCTGAAGACGTGTTCTGAAATGCATGTGATTCTTGTATTAGTTTACATTTTAGGCTTTTTGCCAATACTCAGTTCGAATGTGAACTTTGCTTGTCAGAAAAAAAAAAATAATAATAAAATAAAAAATAAATAAATAAATAAATAAATAAATAAATATAAATAAATATAAATAAATATATAAATATAAATAAATATAAATAAAATAATAAATATATATATATATATATATATATATATATATATATATATATATATATATATATATATATATATATGTGTATATATATATATATAATTCAACCTTATCTGTACCTTTACATTTTTGGCAATGTAATGGTTCCAAATCAGGATACTAGAGTGAATGGTGGGCAGCTGAATATTTATAATAGTCTTCCTTTTAGCGCTGAGTGAGAATGACTCGCTTTGTTAATAGACAAAAAAATTAATAAAAATTCTCATTCAGTTTTTTTTTTACAACCAACAATCATTTGAGACACAGGGCTGAGGTGGTCCCTTGCTGTGATGTACCTCTTTAGATCCCCTCCTCTTTACATGCTCCCTTGACAGCTGTGATAGATGTTGTGACTTTCAAGAAGCACAGTATAATGTACAGCAACAATGTTGTGGGGGTCCATAGAGGTGTATTTTGCTGGAAGGTACTGTCACCAGTCACCAGTAAAACTAGATGTATATGTTTATATGTCCACATAGACTGGGTAACACAATCTAAGCACTCTATTACACCTTCTACTTGACTTGGAGCTGATTTTGATGACAACTAGAGATTAGGGCTAGGTGAGACAACAAAAAGATTTTTTCCTCATATTGGTCAATCACAATGTGATTTGATCTTGTCATATTGTACTGTCAACACATAACATTGAATAAAAATGATCAAATTTCAAAACGTTCAAGGGCCCACATTATGCGATTTTCTGGTCTGTGCTATAATGGTGTTTCCTCATCAAAAACATACCTTGAGTTGTGTTTTATTTCATTCACACATGTTTAACACAAACCCTGTATATTTAGGCTGTGTTCTTCTCTCAAATGGAAAACACTCTGTTCCACTCTGTTTTTTTGATGGAGTGACAACATTATAACATTATAGCTTAAAACTCATAAGAATCCATTTTGTGTAAAATAGGACCTTTACCTTTGCTCCAAACCACCCAACCATTATTACTGGCAATCAGAGATGACTCAGTCATGATTCAAACTTGATTAATTGCACAACTCTACAACAAAAATGATTTCGACACCGTTAAGCTCTGGCACACACGAGGGCAGATAAGAACTCTAAACTCACAATTAGAAGCATAAAACAGCAAATATATTATTTACTTAAGAAAATACTATGTCAAGGCCAGGAAAAAAAGCTGTTCCGTTTGAAAATGCGTTCCTTGCATTTTTCTCGCCTTGTGGAGTTTGCATTAAGATGTCTGCTGCTCCATGACATAGCCAACACCTCAAATCCTCAGAGTTTGCAAATGTTTATGTATGAATTATTAAGCCAAACGTTCATATTTGCTTTCGGATATATAAGCATCAAGGAGGAAAGACAGCAGCAGAAGTCTACGAGGAGGGAAAGAGAGTAGAGGGGAGATTTGAAGAGAAAAATAAAAGTGTTGTGGCTACCTTCGAGCACGGTGAGTTTGGCGCTCGTGTTGATCTCTCCTGCACTGTTGGTGGCGGTACATTCGTAGATGGCTTCGTCTCTGTGGGTGCGCAGAGGCTGGATTCTCAGAACGGAGCCCGAACCGTCATCAAATTCTATTACCTGCAGCAAAACAATGAGAAAAACAAATGTGCAGTGATGTAAAGGGAGGTTTAACACAATTTTTATTAAAAAAAAAAACTTGTCTTTTGACAAACATGTTTTTTAATTCAAGATTTGATCAAGTAGTTGGTGCACATGTAACTTTTCTTTTAGTGTGCCTATCTCCTGCTTGTCTCCATGGAGATATTGTTTTGCTAAAAGTATAGCATTACACTGACCTATCTTACATTTATTCAACTGCAGGTGTTTCTATTGTTCAAAAATACCAAAAAACTGCATCCTTATTGTGAGCAGACATGCCTCCCGACTAATCTAACCTGTAACGTGACCTTGTGCCGTCAACTGCTTGTGTCAATGGAGTGGGACACATTTAATGTAATACTGTGAAACATTCTAGGCAAAGGAAAAACATCTCCATGGAAAAACATCTACCAGATGGCAGACTCTCCACCAGAACAGTTACATATTGCACCATTAATGTTTAACTATGGGCTGGTGCTATGGAAAAAACCCGAGCGATTTTATTTCTTTTCAAAACATGGTCAAACAAAACTAACATGCAATTTCTTACATTTACTACCCGAGGAAACCTGACTGGTTCGACCACTGCAGGTTAAGACATGATGCCATAAAACAAGCCAATAAATGAACAGACAAAATAGCGTCAAACATATAGAGACATGTTTTGGATAACCTTTGAACGAAGTATTCTTATGCACACAATATAATGGACATTTAACACATTGTGAGCCAATTCTAAAGCCTGATTATGTGTATAGAGGAGCACTGCTGAGTAAATACAACTTAGGTTGGCTAGACTGGTCTCCATATATTTGAATGCCTGCTACGGTATGAACACCATTTTGAAGATGAACGTGTGTTTTTCCAAATAAGAAGCCATTGAAAATCATTAGCTCTGTTACAAATGTGAGTCATAGAAAGGTAATATTAAAAACGTACATCATATAACTTTTCTGGTGGAGTTTGTCAAATGTAACATGCAGTGGTTGTGAGTAATGTAGACACTGTCATTAATAACACATTTTTATACATGTACTTTTAGCTATAATGTAACTCATGTAATTCCACCATTGCTGAATTAAACCACACTTACAAGACACATGGTGTAATAAATATAAGCCTAACAATACAAATGAGTAGCTTTATAGTCTTATACACAGCATCCGCATTGTTCAACAACAGTTTTCATGGTCAGAAACAGAGTGCTTTCACACCTAAGGCTGTCTCTCTCTCCTGTCCCGGAGTTCAAAAGAAGGAGGAGCCGTACATCAAGAGAATGTATGGCCGCGGACGGTACAAGTGAGGAGCAGAAAGATGAGGCTGAGAGGAGTGTGAAGGAGATGAAGCGGACTGTATAAATCAAGATGGAGGAAGATTAAAAGGCAGGCAGTCTGTCTGGTCTGGCCCGCAGAAGTGAGAGGAGAGGGGAGAGGTGTGAGGGGCTCAATATAACAGCCAAATGACTGCGCTGGTGAAGGGAGAGGGACTTTATATGTTAACTGAGTATCAGACGCTAGCGATTAAACATGCATGAGAAGATCACTGGTTAAAAGGTAGTAATGATCGAGTCTGTACCCACTGAGATGGTAATAGAGGTACTACAAGAGATTGTTGGTTGGATTTAATTTGCCGATTAGGTAGGCTAACTATACATTTCATATATTAAAGAAGCTAGAATATAGCATAATAAGGGAGAGCTGTATTAATTATAATATTTTAATCAGGGCTGTAGCTACTGATGTTAGCCATCATTAACAGTTGCTGATGCATCGGACTGTATCTTACAAATTATTATATTTATTCTGTAACTGCGAGATGTGGGCGACCATAGCTCACGATGTTTGTCCATTGATCCAAAGGTTGCACCGGTAGAGCGGTCAGATCCACTGACCACAGGTTAGCAGTGCGATTTAAATGAATGCTATCATTGTGTCCTTGGGCAAGGCGCTTCACTCACCTCGCCCCCAGTGACTGCGTACACTGGTGTATGAGTCTGTGAGTGAATGGGTGAGTGGTTCCTTGATGTAAAATGCCTTGAAGATGGAAAAGCGCTATGTAAAAATGTGACCATTTGCCATTTTCCATGTTGTGTGGTATTGACCATGTTGTGTCATTCTATTTATTTATTTATTTATTATCTATCTATCTGTCCATGTGTAGTTGTTTTCAATACTAAAATAGGCAAAAAGGCAAAACGTGTCAACTATATCCAAAAATGGATATAATATTGTAAGATATTAAATAACAACATATTCAGATGTAATCAGATGATGGGGCCAAGTCTTCATTTAATAATTAAGTAATAGTTCATTTCATATTGCGGTCTATGGGTAAAGGCTATACTATGTGAAATGGACGGTTGTAAGAAATATTGCATGTATATGTGTTATCTATGTCTCCTGGTCCATCAATTGCGGAGGTCTTAGGCAGCCCCATTTATCCCTGTGTGTGGATTTAAATGGAAGCACATCTGAATCCATAGTTCACATTTCTGCAGTTGGCCATTTCTAAGCATTTTCTATCTGGACCAATGACAGGCTGTGGCAGATTGCTATATGTCAACTCTCACAGATATGTCTATGATGGTAAAGAGGGTTATAAAATGGCTTGTGCGTGCATACAATTTCAACCAATCATTCAAGTAGGTTGGATATGGTCACATTGGCCTCACATAATGATAGCTTTCAGTAAACCTGCACTATTTAGTAATGTATTATTTAGTATGAAACTTAACATATATCATGACAGTAAACATTGTTAAATTTGCATGCTCCGTCTAAGAGTATCTTGGTTTATTCAGGACTACGAGTGACTAGTGCACTGCAAGTAGGCTGGTAGCAAAAATGACTATATTGACCCAATCTTTAATAAATGATAGATGGAATAAAAATTTTGGGTCTCAACATTCACTGTGTGTACTTTTTCTGTACACTAGTAGGGAACATTTAACATCTGAACAGTGGAGAGTCAAATAAGTATCTCTTAATGACGATAGAACTGATAACAGAACTATTTAAAGCCACACTATGTAACTTTTTTAGCCAAAAAATAGACACTTATTGTGTTTATTGCACTGAAAAATACAAAAACATGGGTCCTTACTCAGAGCAGGCTTGCATCTCCACAAACCTGACACTTGCTTACCACCTCTACCTGCTTGTTTCCATGGAAATGTGGTTGTTATGAAAATAATCTTTCAAAGTATGGCATAAAACTTGCCTCCATTGAGTTTAGAAGTATGGTTTTAACTTTATTTCCACGTGATAATGCGGGGGACCTCCGAAAAGTTACATACTGTAGCTTTAAGTAGTAGTTTCATTCTGCTATTAATTTATCGCAGCTCATGTTTTTTTAACAATGTTGTATATTTAGTTATGGGTTTACTGGGATTATAATGCTTAAAATTACTGCGTCAGTGGCATATAGTAGTTTCAGTATTACCATTTTATATTACTTGTAACAATATATTGCAAGATTAGTTATTGTAACAGTTTCACAGCGCTAGAAATAAAGTTTTGCAAGTAGCCTTTAAATGGAGTGATGTTATAGTTTGTGAAATAAAACAGAAATGAATATTCGGCATTAGGTCATGGTGGCAGGTTTATAATTGAGACGGAATAAGAGTCTGTTTTCCTAATGAATACTCTTTGCAACTTTACATTTTCCACTTTACGCCTGGCTGCCTCAAGTATGTCCACATCTTTTGAAGTGTTTTTTTGCGGATGTGCTGTCACGGTTACGGTTGGGTGCTCACCTCAAAGCGCTGCGAGCTGACTTTCTTGCCTTTCTTCATCCAGGTGATTCTGGGCTTGGGTTCTCCCGTTGCCTGGCACACAAATGAAGCAACACCACCAGAGATGCCCGTCTGGTCCTCCGGGGATTTGACGAAACTTGGCAAGCCTGAAGACAAAGGGTCAGAGGAAGATAGAAAGTGATTAGGCCAAAAGAAAATAGAGGATTGTGGGAGTTATATATAGACAAGACCAGGCCAAGTAACAAGTCAGATCTCTGGAGAGGCGCTCACAGTGAGAATACATGTTATTCAAGGCATTTGAAGGTATAAAAAGTGTAATTCAATATTTATATAATCATACTCATAATTATAAAAGCAAAAATTAATTTCAATTAAATTTTTACTTAAAAAAAAAAAAAAAAATCAGTCATTGTAAATAATTGTCAAATCTTGATGTCTCTTCTCACCATAATCTTAACACTAACATTTGAAATCATGACATCCATGACAAGTAAACCTTGGCTATGTATCAGGCAATGGTTTCATAAGACAAGAGTTTAAAAATATATCATAAAAGTGTTGGCGTCATGGCGACAGGAGCTCAGTGTGCCTCTGGTTCAGCCTGTCAGTCCGTCATGTCTCATTTTTCATCTCATCGTTGACATTCAATTTAGAACTCTACACACAATAAAGTTGCACTCACTTTTTATTTGACACTAGAAGTTGTAGAGGTGTATAAAGGGTATACTGTGCTATTTTCTGATCTATGTTATAATGTTGTATCCTCATCAAAAACATACCTGGAGTTATGTTTGGATGTGTGTAAGAATCTTTGTTTATTGGTTCCAAACAATAAAATGTGGCAAAAAATTTCCACATGTTAATGTAATAAATGTAAATAATAGTAATAATAATCTGATACTAAGAAATACTGAAACTAGTATCGAAACTAGATATTCATTTGAGCAGGTAACAGCACTAAAAAAGTCACATTCACAAGGCAGAAATGAACTTTGAAACTGAGGTATCGAGTCTGTTCCTTTCGAAATAGAGTTTGAAATTTCAGTATCGTGACAACACTAGTAAATAAACATATTTACTTCACTGCTAATTATTTATGAAGTGTATGAAGTTCAATGAGAATATGCAGTGGTTAGTTGTACAAATGTAGTTTATACAAATACTGACTTTTAATCAACGTCACTCAATGCAAACCTAAATTTATTTTCATTTGCAGAAAAACAGGATCACTTGTATACTACATACATAGACACACATACACAACTGACTTGTTAGGTAGCTAGACGCTCACCTGAGAGCAGCCCCCCCCACCCCCCCGTTTGCCTGGCGGGCGGATTGGACAGGCACCACACCCTTCACTTTTGTGCACAGAACAAATCACTGTTTGTTTCAGTGACAGGCCGTCAGAGTCTACACCAGTGCAGTGTGTAAGATCCAGCGGGCTTGGGTTACTGGCTTCAGAAGTGCATGATAGCTGTCTGCGTTAGACAACATGACACTCCTTGCCCCCTTCTACCAGATTTGAAGCCTGGTGTTATTAGCAGAGACATAGAGATGTGTATTACAACAGAAGTGAGGTAAACAAAACGCTGTCATTTTTAGTGCCTATGGCCAAAATATCAGAGTACTGCATTCACAGGAGGAGCACATTGTGTCTTTTTTCTTTGGAATTTTCCTTTAAGGGAAAGGAGATATATATTGGAACATGGATAACAATGCAATCAATTATTTGATAACAGGCCCCACTATGCAAAATGTATTGCTTTTTTTTTAATACTTTTTTTTTTTTTTAACTTATGTTGTTCTCACCAAAGACATAAAAATGTTGGTATGTTTTATTTCATTTATATTCAAGTTATGATTTAAGTAATGCTCAAGTAACTGAAAAACTTGAAATTTGCATTAATTTACATCTGACCTATTTAAAGAATGAAATATGACCTTGTCGAGCTACTGTAAATAACCAATATAGCACTAAATTAATGCATGAGATTTTGTACTGTAACCTGTTCTGACTACAAATGCTGCTTACAACTTTACAATTTAAATGTTAACAAAAATAATGAGCAGTAGTAGTGTTACCACAGACCATGTTTTTGCCTATGTTTTTTTTATTGTATGGCATTGAGTTCAGTTCAAAAAAGCCTAGGCAAAAAAATGTCCCCGAACAAGGACGCCTAACACAGGTGTTTTTTTAAAGCCACACTGGTCCGTGAGGTGGCCGTATAACAAGCAGACAGCAGAAATTGTCCTCACTGAAGGTTTCGGCCATGTTGGAGAGAGGAACAAGGTTGTGCTAACAAGGCACTGCCCGGGTGGACTTGTATTAATGCAAAAACAGGGCGGAAGAAAAGCAAGAGAAAGCCTGCAAAGATGGGCTTGTATTGGATTACATTTAAGTGCTTTGTGTGTCTCTTTGAGGGGCAGGGGCATCAATCAGTGTCAGTGTCGTGTTTCCATATCTCGCAGACTAAACCTTTCAAATATTGTAGAAAAAGAAAGTGAACCATTAAATTATATAGAACTTTATCGACACTGCTATGATGTATGGGATTTCTGTAGAATTTTTCAGCTTCTACAAATATAAAGCTATTTTTTAAGGCCAGCATAAAAGGTGAACTGTGTATGGCATAACACTTATCTATCTCCACGGCGACCAGGCCAACTGGCAGATCTGTGAAAGACAAAGCCCGCTCACAGTAAGAAAGCAGTTTTCTTAAAGCAAAGTTGACTTTTCCAAGCTTCTTACTATGGTATAATGCATTTCCCTCATTAAAAAACATGCCTAAAGAGGTTTTATATGCCATCAATGTGTGCTTGAGCAATTGATCAATCTCTCCTGGACTTCTAACCCTCCTTATAGCCTCCTATAGCAGTACAAATGGAGAAACGTCCATGTGTGCCTGCATCACCAATGCTCCCACATGGCAATTTTCCACAAATATACAAAACATGATACAAAACAATACACTACAACTTCACAAACTGGATGTGATGTGCAGTAGTTTCATTACAGAAATGCACACTGATTGTAATGTTATAGCACATCTCAACAAGACTAGACTATTCTATGCAAAATATACAAATCATGAATTACGTTACCAAAATACATACTCATTTATACCATCTTATTTTTCTATGTGTCATTCCTCTACATCCTTTTGTCTAATATAGTGCAGCTCTTGGCAGTCACATCTCAGTGCCTCTCCCTCAGAGCTGAGGCAGTGCCATCAGTTTGAGCAGATGCAGAGCACAGGTGCAGGGTGGCCTAAGTACGCAGTTGACACCTGGAGCAAGATTTGGGTTTTCCACTCTTGTTTTCACTGCGGTGTCCACTTGGGAAGGAATCCTGGCGCCGGGTCCGTCTCCGAATGCAAATCAACACGTGGTTCTGTTTGAGCACATGATCTTAAGCAAAACAGAAATGGTCTATCCTCAGTGTGCTCCATGCAAATTCCAATGGAAGTTTTTACTACAGACTTGGCAGACAGGTGCCAGTGAGTGTGGATGCGAAAACGTAAAAGTTCAGACCTCCAAAAAAAAGGTGTATGGATAATGAGATCAGACTAAGAACACCTGCAAGTTCACTATGGAGGTTATGCAGATGACAGATGCCGAATTTTTAGAATGAGTGTTAGCAACATTACATGAGTGTTAATGGTGAATAATGACATTTTCTTCTTCTAAAATGTGAAAGAGCTGCTACAGCTTAACAAGTTCACAACTCTGCTAAATATTTAGTTTGCCCCTGGCATTAAGACAAGAATCAAGTGGTAGAAAACCAGTTAGCTAAACAACAGGACACTGCTACGTAGACTACACAGACGTTTGTTAATGACTTTCAGTCAGTCAGACACAGTTGAACTGACCCTTTCTCTTCTTAAATAATATGTTTGAGTCTATGTGTTGAGGAGATCAATTGCTGTGGGGGTGAGTTGAAGTGTCCTTTATTTCCCGCTACAGTTAGCTAACAAGCTAACTAAGCACTGCAGTCACAGCAACAATGGAGAAACTACTTTCAGTTTTTATTTTGCTGTATAAAGCTAATTTGAGCTAAAAAATAAATAAATAAATAATAGCTCCATGTGCAAAATCACTCTAACAAAGCAAAGAAACACATTTCTTCTGTTAAGCTGCCACTCGTTGAAATATTGAGGGGCAATTTTTAAATAAAATGATGTCAGTGCATAACCTCAATTGTAATATGGTTGTGATATGTAATTTGAAATTAATATTTTAATTATTTTGAATCGCTCCAAGTCATCTGTTATGCATGTGCTTTATTTCATCATAGTTTATATTTCCCATTGTTCACTGTTTTAAGTTCATTATAATCACTAGTAAAATAGTTATTGTTATTTTAGTTAAATGGAAGACATTAATCAGGAGAGACACTCGATATAAAAATCTGCCCCAAAACCTGACACAAATAACTTCATGCTAGGAAGGACCTAAAAATCAAAAATTCTCATTGACAATAACACAACATTTGTACAATATCGGCTTTCACTGTACAATAATGTGGCTCGGTGTCAAACTGGCTGTGAAGCATGTTTTGTGGTCCTCCCTAATCCGACACGCGCTCCCACCCGTGACCCTTCATACTCCCTAAATCCACCTGACATTTCAATGTTTTTATCCGGCTTCTAAGACCCCTAACAATAAATCCCTCTCCACAATATATCGAGACATGAGTGTGAGCGACAACGGGAGAGGTTTTGTAATGATTTGGATTCGATAAGCTTTTAAAAGTGTGTGCAGTAGCATGCATCGGTGCACACAAGTGTGGTTGGCTGCAATCTTCAGGACCTGATTATCGCTACTTTGCATTCCAAGGTTAGCATCTGTCTGGAGAGCTTCGATTTGAGTTGACGTGAGGCGTTTTCACTTTGTTTGCTAAGAGGACGGATCAGGCAGAATTAAGCACCACTCTGGTTCAAATTAAACCTAGCCAAGTGTCCATGTTTTGCTGTAAACATTTTAAAAGAGCAACAGCTGGACTGCACCAGACTTTTTGCCAAGATTAATCCTCTTAAGACGAGCTTTCCAGAATTTTGAGAGTCGACCCCATGACCCGAAGGCTGGCAAAGTCCGAGCAGGTCCACTGTTAATCCAAGTATGGGAAAGAACTCAATCACTAAAATCTCAATAAGATCTGCGCTGACCTCTGTATTGACAGGGTTAATAGCAGGGCCTGACATACTCCAAGATGGTCAAAAAGCCACGTCTTTTTGGTTAGCATGCTTCGTGTGACCTCCAATTCTTCAAAAAGCAGAATGGGAAAAAAAAAAAACAAGTGCATTTTAGACCCAATTATTGTTCATTAAAAAAAAAAAAATATGGCTGGGAATCCTACATTAAAATGCAGTGTTTTAGAATGGCAATGATTAGCTGACTATTTGTGACTTGCTGACTATAAAAAAAGACCATAGACGTATTCTGAAAATCGATATAAACTATAAACATTTTCTCCTTCAAACAATTCTCATCAACAATACCTACAGTGGGTCTAAACATTGTGCCTACAACCACATTTCAAATTGAGCTGCAAAACTAGGTAGTACCTGGAGGACTAAAGAGGAGGAGGGGCGGGGTCTGGTCTAATAGGTACCCACCCTTCAAACTCCGCCCCTGTAGTCAGTAGTCAGAAACATGAGGCTGTAATCAGGACAGTCTTTTGTGATGTCACCAACTACTGAAAAGTGCCATATAGTACAATATACAAAGTTTAATAACTGATCTAGTGTTTAGTTTTACTTAAAAGTCTCGATGTACAATGTAAATAAATGCTTGACTGGTTGGCAGATAGAAAAATGAATCACTGGCTTGCTGACTACTAAACTAATCATTAAGCACAGTCTTACCCTTTTTGTTAAGTTCCAAAGTAAAAGATATCCAAGAAAACATAAAAAAAAAAAAACTAAAAAAAAAAAACTAGTAACGATCTCTTAAGAAAAACTGATTTGGCACAACTAAATAATTCAGTGTTCAAAATGAGAATAGAATTTGCGCATGGTTGACTGGCCTGGCATTGGCTGGTCAGGTTGGACAAGTATACATTTCTTTTTTCATTTCAGTACTGCCTGTTCCACTCTCTCTGCGCTACATGCTCAAAACCAACCAAAACAAAAAAGCACTTGAACATTTTGTTGTTTTGCATTTTCCCTTTATCCCAGTTTCTACCTTGCAGCTCGCCTGGCCTCCTATCCACTCTCTGCAATGTGTTTGGCTTCACCTTTCCACAGCCGTTCCACATCAACAGAGCAGGAGGGGGACAGTAGCTACGCCTAATTTGGAAACCTTTCTTGCTGACTTTTTTTGACAACAGAACTGCACAATATCAAACCGTTTGGCTTCTTTTCTTAGACAGACGGAATCCAAAGACGACCTCTTTTTCTGAGCCTGTGTACCATTTTTCTGCCTGTCAGGGACTTGTCACATGAAAACAATGGCAGAAAACACATAAGCCCACCTATGCAAATCCGTGCCTTCGCCAATGACTGCAGTAGCTCTGAGCTGTTCACTAGTCTACTATGCTTTGATGCATCACAGTGAAACAGTGCTACCTGACACACTGGAGCTTAAATGGAAACTCCATTCTTATTTTAAAAATGTACCGCCTCAAATGATGGCTGCTTTAGTACAAGGGGGAAATAATTGGGCAAAGGGTAGGATAGGATAGGATGTTAAATGAACTGTATGTAGCCTGTACTCTTACTGTTAAGTATACAATAACAAAATTTGAGCTTTAGTATGATTTTGAGCTTTATCAGAACGACTATAAGACCTAAAGCTTTTTAAAACTATTACTATGTATGTATGTATGTATGTATATGAAATTTACATTTCGTTACTAAAAAAGAGCTTTGATATCCTAATGGGTATTCAGTATTGAGTGAATTCCTTAGTACTGAAATCGAGTTTAACATTTTAGTATTGTGACAACACTACTGTGAAAGCCCAGAACCACTAGCACTGATTAATGATGGCTGCAGGTGCTGGCATTTAGGTAGTGAGGATTCAGATCAGACAGCTGGTTTAAACTAAATGGATTTCCGCATTGGAACTGGCAACCAAAATGAGACTCATGTGACTCATTCTGCTTTCGGACTGGATTATCATCTTGTGAACCAAAACGCCAAATTGTCATATAAATAAGTTAGTCATTTGACTTGAACATGTCTACTTTATATTTGCAAAACAGAGAGGGCAAGTACTACTTATTGCTGCAACTACTATTACGACTAATACTATTTTGGTTTGTTTTTTTTATAATATGCTATATTCAAGATCTTTCTAATATGTTTCAGCTACAATTCTCAAGTATAATTAACATTACTAAGTTGCCAATTAAGAAAAAAAAATGTTCTAGAAAAAAAGTCACCTTCTCATTAGTAGCAAGTGTTAAAAAAGGACAATGAAGCAACCCATTGTTCTATTCACCACCAAGGTATTTAAAATCTTGCAGATTAGGGGATGGCTACTGTAATTGCTTGATTAAAACATCACAGGGGGTTTAAATTGGTGCATTTTCTGTGGCCACAAAGAAAAGTTAAAACCAGTTTGTTAAAATTAGGCTTTTTATGTGCCAACTAATGAAGAGAATAAAGGTGCAAATCAAACCAAACCGCTATGAAAACCTTCCAATTTACTCACTTTGTTCTCAATACACTTTGATTGTGGGCCATATTTCAGGTATGCTAACTTGCAGGTGGTTTTAACAAAAATATCAAAAGACAGGCTAGTCAGATGTAGAGCACTGTTACTACAGTGTTAACTACACTTCACTTCATTAACATTTTATTCTTATTTTTTGGCATACAATTAGCCTTCTTGATTATGATACACATCACTTTTAATTACTGTGATTTGGGGAATATTGCACTATTTTGAAATGAAATTTCTTTTACATTCATTGTCACAGCGAGGGGGAAGATTTTGTGACTTTATGAAACAAGTCTTCACATGTTAACATTATTCCCTCTTTGAATACAGGTAACTCTGCAAACTATGTAAAGCTGGACCAATAATTTTTAACTTTTTATTGTATAGTTAAAAACTGCATAAATTTGTACACACTATACTTTGTTAAAAATGTAAACTTTTGGCTCTGGTATCTATGGAGCAGAAGGTAGATGGAGAAATAGGAAGAAAATGAGCTGTAGTAGACGTCAAGTTTAAATGAAGGCTCGGGGCAGGATATTAACAGATCGTGCACAAATCCTGGTTTGGAATCAGGAGCCCTGAGCTAGCGGGATGGAGGGAAATCTGGATCTGCCTCTGACTGATGCCTGCAGCAGAGTGCGAGGGTCTATCGACATAAGAGCTTTAACACTCACCTGGACTCACCTGGTCTCACCTTCACATTCTTTTACATCATCACAGCGATAGTAGTAGATTTAGAACATAAACTTTACATTTGAAAGAGAAACAGCTTCAGTCTGGATGTGTTAGTGCAGTTTTAAATGCCATAGCTTGATCTCTCTGGTGCCATAGACCGGCAGCAGACGTAGAGGCTGCAGAGGAGTCGGGTAATGGCACTTGTGCGTCTCACTATTAGAGTATTCCCCAACTGCCACAGACCAGCTCTGCAGTGTAGAGTATCAGGGATCAATACGCATACAGTGCGCTCAAAACCATTCATTCTTATTAATAATGGATTAGCCAGTTATCATTTTCATGAGGCAATACTTAGAGCAGATCAGACTGAAAGGATCAGCCCGGCTTGTTTTAATGGGACTGTCCCATTAAGGCCTTTTTTAGACCATTAGCACCAACTTGTTTGCAATTAATTCCATATAAAGCTGCCTGTGCTGTAAGTTATTTACCCCAATAGAGTCAGCTGCACTTGAGGCTGTTTGTTTAAAGCCATAAACAGCATGTTTCTATGTCTTTTAACACAAAGCACCATTGTGCTTCTTTATTGTTTTCAATTGACTGTGTGGCATTCATTTAAATGGAGCCCACGCTTCAACACCATTAAGCAGAGTTTCCATTACAGTTGTATGGCTTCACATTTTCATCTGTTTAGGAGATTTACTCTGCACCTCTAATCCATCCGCATGGCCACATCTCTGGCAAAATGGACTCATGTCGACTAAACAAAACTATTAGACTTATAGAGTTCCTCTAGTTTGTTTAAAGCTAAATAGACTTGCTTATTAAATACAAAGGTTGTTTGAAAAACACACAATATAACTAACCCACATCCAAACCCTATAGATTCAAAAACCAAGGAATATACCAACTATACTGAAGGATGTAAACATTACCAACATTTTGACAATAGCTCCTTCTAATATCTACACAATTCATTCACATTTACTTAATTAAAAGCTATAATTCGCCCCATGAGATGCACACTTATTTCTTTGTAGTACCATCCATACAGGCCTATTGTGCACTTAGAATCTGGCAGGCTTCATGGTAACGCTCACAACATGCGTGAGGAAAACAATGGTGTCTTTATGTTTCGTAACTGTGCTCAACCTATATACAACCTATACTCTTAGAAACACACTGGATGGGATTAGAATACATATTTGCTGTAGTTTCTGTAGTCTTTGACTGCTCCATTCTCCGACACTACCTCCTCCTACTCATTCAAAGTCAGTCCACACAGCATTCACTTGTGATAACACATAAGCCAAGATTTTTCCTCCAGTGATGGTGTGGTGGGTTGAGATTGATGGAGTTTTTTTTAAGCCCTATCAAAAATTTCTCTGCAATCACAAGAGCAAAGCAATTCATCACTGCACTGGTGACAAAACGTCCAAACTTATAGAAAAGAAAACTAGAAACTTTTAGCAAATCCTAGCATGCTACGTCAATAATTCTGATTTACATGAAAATATGTGTGTGCATGTAGTAGTAGTAGAAGTAGTAGTGGTTGTAGTAGTAGTAATAGTGGCTGTAATAGTAGTAATAATGGTTGTAGCAATAGTAGTAGTGGTTGCAGTAATAGTGCCAAGAATATAGAATATAGACGTGTGCATGTAGTAGTAGTAGTAGTAGCAGTAGAAGTAGAAGCAGAAGCAAAAGTGGAAGTGGTTACAGCTGTAATAAGTAGAAGTGGTTGTAGTAGTAGTAGTAGTAGTGGTGGTAGAAGTAGAAATAGTGGTTGTAGTATTAGTAGTAGTAACAAGTTTCTGTGCCAAGTAAGCATCAACATTGTTAGTTGTAAAATAAGTATTGCCAGTACACGTATTTGGTGTATTAGAATTTGTAGTAGTAGTCAGTATGTGGTAGTGGTCAAAGTAGCAGTGGTCAAAGCAGTAATAGCTGGAGGCAGTAGTAGTGGCAGTAGGAGCAGCAGCAGTAGAAGTAGTGCTTGCATATTCGCAGCAGGATAGTTATAGTCGTATGGTTTAAGAAATAATAAAAATCATAATAATTGTAGCATTAGTAATAAAACATAAAAGAAAACAAAAGAGGACAAGACATCAGATCCCCACTGGTTTACTGTACTTTCAACTACTGTGGTAAACTTGTAGAAAATATGAAACTTTGATCAGTAGCGTCACGGACCACAAAGACGGACTTTCTATCAGGCCTTACACTCGTCAGTGAATTATTCAGGACAAGCCTGGAGAACAAGAGCTTAAAGTGCAATTAGCCGCGGCTCCTCTCCTCCTACTGTGTGAGTAACATTAGTGTAATGGCTTTCATCTTGTGTAACACGTTATGAGGCAGGGAAGCATCTCCTCTGCTCTGCTTTTCAAACTGTCAATATGAAAACACTGAGAGCTTTGGTGACTGATGCATTGGAGTTAATATTATACGCAAGACTGGTGGTGTTCGGGTTTGAATTTGGTTTAAAAGGATCACTATTTCTGGTGAGGTGTCTGCCACGTTCTTGTCTCTCGACTCGTCGAACATCATGCCTGAGTGGGGTCACCTCTACACAGATCTAACCTGTAACTTGGCCTAGTAGGGTGACCTGTCGAGTTTAATGCTGTACTGTGAAATATTCTTGCCAAAGCGATAACATCTCCAAGGAAAGGAAGGTGGGGGTCCCTGCTCTACAAACAATATGGTAAGGTTCACATTATCGCCTTGTTCTTGATATTTACGGTTTCTCTGAAGTAGTAGTAGTAGTAATAGGAATAGGATGAGGATATAGTAGTAGTAGTAAACTGTAAAGCGAGTCTAAAGTAAGTCGTGTAAAGTGAGTCATCAGACAATCACTACAACATGGTTAGTCTATTAAACTCCAAACTACAATCTCACTTAACAATATTAAAATCTGTTTTTGTTTAAAGCTGTATTGTGCTATGGGCTACGTTGAGGATGTGGGTGTTCCTGAGGTCATCTTGAAGGAAGGTTTGGAGTTACATGCGGTATTTCTCCTGGCGCCCCCACCTGCATCTGCACAAGAATGACTCACTATGATCTGTCGTCTGTTTTCACCTGATTCATAGCTGACATTAGAAAAACACTCGCTACTGTCCAAGATTCCTTTGTTATTTCGCCTGCAGTATAGTGTCATGTACAGACAGCAGAGAGTAGACTAGCCACAAATTTTACTTTGAGGGCATTGTTATGCTTTAAAATAGTATTATTTTCTTTCTTATTCAGTAAACCACTCTGAATTTGTGTACGAATTGTGCTATACAAACAAACGTGCTTTGCCTTCCCTATTACTCATGAAGGCATAAAGTTAGTCAACCAAAGACAAATTTGGGAGCGTTATATATTCTTAAATGTTTCAATGGGTTTCTAAGAATTGAAAAACGAAGATTGATGCTATAGCAATAAACAATTTCATCTTTTTTTTTTTTTTTTCCAAAAATAACACCTATAATAGTAAATTGAAACTCAGAAACAGTAGCTGAAGTGCCAAAATATATTTTTATTTTGGCAATAAACATCTTTAATTGGTTAAGGGTTTTCCCTCAAACCATAGGGTTGTCATTTGAAGCATTGCGTTTCTTGACAAAACATATATTCCACCTTCCATGCACCAGCCTCAAATATGTAACTTTTAATGTAAAACTCTTGAATAACTAGCTAGAAGACAGGCTTCACTGTGGCAAAAATGCTTTAGAATTGTAGAAAAAAAAATCTGAAGTGCTAAAACTACTTTGAGAAACCCAATTTATTCCAAAATGCCCCAATGTGTTACTATCCAAACACTACTAAAACTTGTTACTATCCAATTTGGTTATTCTCAGTGGCATTAACAAGTAGCAGGCATTTAAAATTCAGTTCCTCCAAGTTGGAAGTGCAAAAACTCCACTGTGTTTTGGCCCCACACTCGCTCCAGGAGGCCAGCTAATGTCCCACACACATATAGTGATTAGCCCAGGCTCGGGGCTATATCACCTCGGCTGCTCACTTCATTTTGTTGACGAAACGCTGTCATTTGTCGTGAATCGAAGACTTTTTTTTTTCCTGTAGCTGTGAAGGACGAGAGGCTGTTAGTCTAAAGGAAAGACGTGGGCGAGAGAGGAAGTCACGCCGAGGACACCAAGCAGAAATACAGTCGGTCGTGCGGATGCCTGGTGAATATGAAGCATTGTGTCTGTAATGGTAATGGAGCTTTTTAGTGGAGTTGCCATGAAGAACATTTGGCCAAAGTTATTTCTGCATGCAGATATGGAAATTGGAATTTGTAGATGTGGTTTGGAAATTCTTTTGAAGATGCGATTTGGAAGAAGAATTTGGTAGAGAGAAAGGAAATAATTTCCTCACTAGATTTTTCTTTTTGTGCAAGTGGGTAACATTCTTGGCTAACTATCATAAAATACAAGGTTCAATCATGTTGGAGGAGCGCTAACAGCAAAGTAACTGTTGTGGAATTACTATTACTAGCAGCAGCAGTAGAAGAAATTGTAGTAGAGTAAAGTAGAGAGTAGAAGTAAAAGTAGTACAGAGTAAAGTAAAAAGTAATGCTAGCGGGCATAGTGGTTATAAAACACTGGGCTGGGCAATGTGACAAATTTGGATTATATTGATCGAGATTTTTAATTAAATAGTTTTTTTGTCTTATTAAAAACAAAAACAAAATTCTTTTCGATATTAAATTCCTGAACATGAACAATACAGGCTTTCAATTATTGCCATTTAACCAAACCACATACTTGAATAACAAACTAGACTCTACAGGCCACGTAAGAAGTCCTGGTACTCCATAGCTATAAAGAACACTGGTAGTAGTAGAAGTATAAGAAGTATATGTTGTAATGGCATTCTCAGACAAGATACAACTTCTTAAATACGGTACAGAATAGTTTCAACTTTCACTTAGCTGTTGCCTTGACTATATTAGGCTAGATCATGTTGAACTTTTGTATTGTAGTCCATTTGTTGCGCCCTCCTGCCACCTCAGCTGTTGTGTGCACCTTGTTAGCAGTGGCTGGTCACCTTGGCACGCTCTGTGGCATTAATAGACCGTACTGTGTGTAAAATGTTAAGTGTGCTAACAGATCCCATGAGGGGCTATAGTTGCTGAGATGGCTCCTAGCTTTTAGAAAGATCACATTTTGGGGTTAGCTTATCATCTATCACCACATCCCAGTGCGACCCCCTCTCTACCGCTCATTAATTTGCCTCCCCTAGATTAGCCATCCCGAGGAGACCGCAAAGAGCTCCATCCATTGTTCAACAGAGAGCCCACACGCCCCCAAGGTCTTAAGTAATGCAAGTCTCTCCACTAGCTAAAAAAATGAGAGGAAATTAAATTATCTTCCAGCGGGGCAAAAGACGAGATATGCTGTTTATGGCCGGTCTTTTGTGGATGGCTTTTATTGTCTAAGGTGACCGTTTAGCCATGAAGCAGCCCCCAGTTGAGATCAAACGTTTTAGATGGCATCATATCCACGAGGCTTCTGAGTGCTATAATGGAGTTTGCAAAAGGGTAAATAACACGTGGAGAGCATAAGGTGGGTAGTGCTCATTTACATTTACTCAGTTACATTTACTGGAGCAAGTTTTTAAAGAAATTGTACTTTTCAGAGTACTTTTCTAGCAGCATACTTTTACTCCTACTTGAATCATATTTTAATTGAAGTAACAGTACTCTAACTTAAGTACAAGTTCTGGTTACTCTTTCCACTGTGAGTAAGTCTACAAGTGGCAACATGTGTGTTTCTTGCACCGCACCTTAATTTTTTTTTTTTTTTTTCTCTCAGTTTTGGGTCCATATTTTGAAAACAATATTATTGTTGTTGTATTCAATGTTTTTTCATCAAATTACATTAACTTCAAATTATAAATCAAATGTTACATCCCAACTTACTTGAGTAGTAGTTTTCCCAAATACTTGCTTAATCTTACTTAAGTAACTTCTTGAATCACAATTTTTTTTACCTTTTCTTGACCAATATTTTGAAGTAAGGTAGCCAGAGAGTAGCCACAAAATGTACTCAAGTAAAAGCAACTTGAGTACAATTTTTACTCTGCTACTCTATTGATTGAAGGCTGATTGGGTTGAGATTAGAGTGAAATCTTACAGGAATGGAGAAAAATAGCCACAAAGCAGGGCACTCAAGCTAATGTATTATGTTAACAATTTGATGCAATCACCGTCATTGAAGAGCTGTGTGAAATGTAAAATGATTGTAATGATGAAACACAAGTGATTATTCAGGCCTACCTAAAAAAAAACATAATTCAGTCATTTCAATTCATTCTAAACTAAAGTGCTTGCATAAAAGCTAACCCTGAAGTTTAGATCTGCACAAACATGTTCTGAGATGTGATTCTTGTATTAGTTTGTCAATTTTCAGTTTTTGTCAATTCTTCTGGGCACATTTAAAAGGCAAACTTTTGAACAAAATGTCTATCCTATCCCTAAAATATAAATTGTAATACTTGAAAATTAGCAATTACATATTTTGCCCCTAATATGACATCCCTGGCTCATACTTCTCATATATAAGTAGTAAAAGTTAAGATGTACAAGAGAACAAAGTAAGTAAACTTCACAACTGGCAATGATGTTCCTAGCAATGTTCGAACCAAGGACCTTCTGATTACAAGGTGAGTGCAACAGAGTTCTGCCACCAATGTCAAACAAAAAATACATTTTACTTCTAAAAATATCTAGGAAGACATTTTGCTCCACATAAAGGTCATGCCTCTTTTATGATTCTTAGTCAGGTGCAAGATGGCCGTTTGTGTTTATAGTGTAATTAATGTTTGACTAACACTATTTCCTTGGTCAGTCCATTGCATTATGTGCAGGTAGCTTTATGTCCAATGTTTAAGCCGGTCTGTTTAGTTGTCATTATTTAATCTGATAATTACAATGTTTTGGTGCTCTTCGCTGTACCCATCAATGTACACAAGGCATGTCAACCCAGTGGAAAACTATTATTAAAACTAAAAGTTGACTTCAATTAAACAACAATAGGGTGTTGCACAAGATGTGAGTCACTTGTCAAACTCTAACAATATGTAGCATCTCCCAGTTTAATCATTTCTGTAGTGTCTTCAGTCATCAGTTATAAAATAAAAAATAATATATAAAATGTTGTATACTGGTTCAGTTCTTGTTCCTTGTCTAATTCAGCGTTAGACCTGGTTTAGTTCTAGTTTAGACCTGGTTTAATTCTGGGTAAGTTCTCCGTTACTAGTCTAGTCCGAGGTCAATGCTGGTTCAGTGCTGGATTTTCAGTTCTGCAGAGCAATGTTGGTAAAGCCTTTTGTATTTAATTGTATTATTATCATTACTGAAACAAATCTAGGGTTAGAAAATTTTATTGCAAACCCTGATTCTGTCAAAAGGATTGTGCACCCCGGAAATGTAAACCAATGATTTAACATCTAGCAGAAGTAGTATCAAAACAACTCAATATTGTTACAACTTAAGACATATAAACCAGCACAACTACTTTGGAAGATTTTGCTTAAGTAAAATGTGCAAATTAAACATTATGCTAACCATGCTAAAACCCATTCTCTCTATGCACTGACTTCTGTTTAAATAAAACAGTCATTTAACCTTCATTTCATCCTACACCTACTACAGCCTTTATAAATATTTGAGCGGTCTGACTGTAAGAAGTGAGGTCTTTATACCAGTGTGTTGGAGATAAAAATGTAAATGTCTTCTTTTCTGTTGAAGGACGTCTGTAGATGTCACCCGGCTGGTGTAGAGTCTGGGACACACACAGGAGTGGAGGTTTGGGCCAGCGCCACTAGCTCTGCATTAGAGGCTCCTAATTAAACTATTAATCTCACATCATTAACCTCTGAAGGCACGCGCCCCCTCCACCCCAACATGGACGCCTGTGCTTATGACACCGCTTCTCTTTCAAACACTTTGCATGTTTACCCTGGCTGAACTATACTTGTTGACGTGATTAAGCTATCTAATTGGGTTCCTTTATTTTATTTCCACTGAGCAGTTTGCATGTAAAGGGGAAATTTTGCAAATCTGTGCTGCTCAAGCTAATTGTAAAGCTGCGGTCTTTTGGTAAATAGTCACATTTTTATATAGCGCTTTTCCACCTTCAAGTGTTTTACATCAAGGAACCGGCACACACATTCATACACCAGTACACAGACACTGAGGGCAAGGTGGGTTAAGTGTCTTGCCCAAGAACACAACAACAACACGTGGGAGCTGGAAATGCACCGCCAAGCTGTGGGTCAGTGGATCTAACTGCTCAACTAATGATGTTTATGTTGAGAGCAGGATTCGAACCGCCTTCGGATCAGTGGACAAACACTCTGCCAAATGAGCTACTGTCCCCCAAATTTGATAGAAATAAAATGCTTGTTATGTGTGAGTTTTTTATAATGTCAGATGCTAACAAAATATGTTCACATATCTATTCTTGATGAAACTAGCATTTAAATTTGACAGACAATAATCAGGACCAATCATTCCATCAAAGGTACATTCTCACATTGGAAACAGTGGAGCACCTTTGTTTGTTTAAAGCAGAACAACAACAAAGACCAAAACTAAACAGAGAATTAGCAGAACCTTTTGTTAGACTAAAAACACATGACACTGATGACTAGCTTGTTATTTACAGATACAGCTCTTGAGGTTAAAATAAGACAAATGTGTGCTGTATGCATCTAATCATAAAGCAGTTTATCGTCCGAGAATCAGTTAGTGTACAGTTAGCATACTATTTGCTATTAGCATTATCGTGACGGCAAAACTCGTCGCTGTGTATTATTAGGACGCTTGGTTAGTGAGGAATGACTTTGAACCACTGCAAACTAAAATGAACTAGTTTGGGTTTTCATGTTTCACGAGCGTAAAATATGGTACAGCGCTTTAAACACTATAAAACGCAGCATACTAAAGATGCAGATGTGATTAAATGGAAACATAAATATCATGGTTTCCATTTCATTGATTGGCTGATCTCATTCCAATGTGCAATTCCCAAACCACAGCTGGTGTTAACTGCATTACTCTCCAAGTGGCTCTCTGTGGCAGATACGGTTACATTTAATTAAAAAATAATCCATATTGGCCCCTGTCAGAATTTCAGACAAGGGTCGACCATATGGGCACTTAAAACACAATCCAATTTACAGTCACCCCTCCACTCCCCCTCTCCTCCCTCTCTCTCTCTCTTTGCCCCCTGTCCCAGACTGACCAGCCCACTCCAAAAGCACTTAAGACCCTTCCATCAAACTGCACAGTAGTGGGAGATTTAAAAACTGTCATGGCCGTCTGTGTAAGGCTTATCTTTTAGTTTTCACAGAATGGGACAATTTCAAGTGGATTGAAAGAGGGTTTGAAACACTTAAGATTTTTTCCCTCTCAAATTCCACTGTATTGTATATAGCAGTGTTTCGCAAACTGTGGTACACGGGCTGCCACTGGTTGTCCACAACGCCCTCTACTGTTTCTGCACTTGTTTTATTTAAGAACAAATCTCACCAAGTTTTTGCTCTTTTTTGGATTACTCATTATTTATAACTACTTAATATATGGTTTTGTCTCATTTTAGACCTGGTTCAGGCTAATTTCAGACCAGTCCAAGTCCAAGTTTGAATCTTTTGGTTCTTAGGATGACGAATATTATCTTAAGTGGTATTTGGTTGTAGTAGCATATGATTGATATCTTTCACTTATCAAAAAACAAAACTACTACCATATACTGTGCAACTTATAAACCAAAGTCTTTATCTTACCATTACCTGATTTCTGGACTTGTCAGTTTATCGAAATGTCATTTTGTATGAGTAATATGTGATTTCTTTCTGATTGCTCACAGCCATGTCGGTTTTGACAAGGAAATTGTGCAAAAAAAAGTGCAATGCAGCAAATTTTAAAATGAAAGCAAAAAGGTTAAAGGTTGAAAGAGTTATTTTAAAATCCACTGCACTTTGTCAACCAAATACAGCAGTTACTCTAATAATCCATTGACAAAATGACACATGTCACCAAATGTTTTGGATGATCTCATTTCTCTGGTGCATGAAAACACACACTACAAATCAGACTAAATTATTGGGTTACCTGGTTATTCTAGTTCTAGTTGATTGTTACAGGCTTTATAAATGTACCCACTGATAATGTTTAAAATTGCTTTACCAATGTTCCAAATGTGTCATCGAAAATAGAAATTGTGCGGGGAAAAAAGCCCAGGGTTTTGGCCACTGTGCTGTGTGTAAACAATGACTCAAATTTGTGCAAAAATAAAATTGTGCAAAAATAAGATGCCCTAGCGTGACACGTGTGACAGTGTGAATCATGGCTGTCAAAAATGTTTGCAATGCTTTCTCATTAACTAAAAATGAGCCATTTCTGTCCAAACTGCACGTTATAGACGAGTCACTCAAATTGGAGTATTGGGAAGTTGTGTCGTGGGGAGCTGTTAGATAATGTGGCTTTCACTTTGCTATTTCAGACACAATGAAAACTCAGTCATTGCTTTCTGATTTTAGCTGTGAAATTGCCGACAAAACACACAATGAACCTATTCCGCAACGTTTTGGGCAAATGTGTCAAAATCATGTGGGCTGGCTGTACTATTCTAGTTCTACAATTTTGATTCATTTCAGTGCAGTGTACATTTTACTGTGAAAATGTTTTCCTCACAGCACACACAGCAAGCTACAGAAAACATAGGAAAATTAGCAAGATATAGGGACTTTTTCTAAATAGTATGTTAAAATATTACTGATATGATGGTCTACCACTACAGACAACTGTACTAGCCTACTATCTAAACCTACTACCACTAATAGTTACTGTCACTGTTACCATCACTATAACTACTACTATTACTATAATGACCATGGTACATTTACCAGAGTAACTTTTAAGTGAAATTGTACTTCTTGAAGTTTGCAGCTAGTCTTACCCAACTAGTACTTTCTCAAATATACAGTTAGTTACTTTTCACCTTAATATGTACTTATACTACTACATCATTGTGGTATCGGAATCGGTATTGAGTCTGTTCCTTAGTATTAAAAAAGAGTTTGAAGTTTTAGCACTGTGACAACACTATTTTGCTGAGTAAAATGTTTGTCTACTCAGCCTACATCTAATAACTATTTCTGATTAACATACATACAGTTACCCATTTGTTTTTGTAATAACCTAACATTAGACCATGGCGCTCCTCTTTAGAGAACAGAAGCAGCACAAAAAGTTAATACCTTCCAGTGGGTCAAATAAAGACCTATTAATCACAATGACCACTTAGAAACGCTACACAGACACAAGCCCCCGTAGAGAAAGTCCCTTAAAATCATTTAGCCAATTATACTGCATTGTAAACAGCAGAGCACAGTACAAAGCAGTGCCTCATGGGGGAGTAGGGCACACCTCACATGAAAACCCACCCAGGATTATATCAGGAGCAAATGGGGAGCCACATACATCAAAAGCTTATTAAGGCCAATGGTATAACTCACATTGACAGCAGTACAAAAAGATAACCATTACATTTAAGTGTGCGTGTGCGACTTTGAGCCTGACCTTGCGTGTGAGGAGGGGGTAGTGGACTATTGTAAGGAGGAATGCTTGATTAGACTCTGGCTCCCCGGGGATCAATGGTGTACTCAGGGTAATCAGGCTGCATTGTGTGCCTATACTCAATGACACAGTGAGGAGGGTGATGTCATTGGTTTGAATACTGATAGAAGGCTGCGGGGGAGCTGAAATGTAAGACGCGCGCACAACAGTAGCGCAACACCGGGACAATGGATAATACGAACGTGCTGAGAGTAATGTACACCAAAGGAATACAGGCAAAGCACAGCCCCGGGGTACAACAGGGGCACGGAGAGGGGAGAGGGAGGAAGGGCACGGACAACAGATTGGGTAGCGTAATGTAATGGCATTGTCATAGGAAAAGAAAAAACTATATACTAGAGTAATGTCAGACTTTACTAGGGAGGAGTAGTTTGCTTAAAGGGTTAAAAGTATCTCTCAACATAGGGGCAGCAGATTGTGGAGATTGTGGAGTGTTCTACAGGCCATGCACCTGCCCAGCCAAACCGAGCCACAGCTTGGTGACGTCATGCCGCAGCTCTGTTTGTTTACATGTCCTGCTGAAGCGCTAATGCTTCGGTGGAGAAAATAAGTTCCTCTGTGGGTTTATGGATTTAACAACAGCGTGGGGCAGAGAAGGCAACAGGAGACAAGAGGATGTAAAACTTCTGTCGCTGTCCTGGGCACGGTTTATTTGTATTCACACCAGAGAAACGTATCACGCTTTTGGGGCCTTCTGTCCTTGGGCATGGTGTGATAGAGAGTCCATTAGACTGAAAAACAATTTTATCTTTTGTCTGTAGTGAATGTGTTTGATGTAATAATTGTCAGTAGGAAATTGTCTTTTTTGTTTTTATAAATGGTGTGAAAGTTAAATTGTAGCATGAATCTTGATTATGTTGAAACATGCATCTAAACAATTATAACACTAACAGTTTTTGTGCCATTTCTATCAAGGCTTGTTCAATCCAATTCACTACATAACAGCGATGAGTGACAGAGAACTGACAGTAGGTTCCAGTTTTGACTACCGAATATCCACCACAGCTCTTGACATAAGTTTTTATAAGCACAGACAGTAATTATTCTCAAATTTCTCCAAATAAAATAAATTCAAAGCAATGCAAATCAAAGAGGAGGAAGTTGCACGCCCTTGAAAAGCTCACTTCCACTTTTCATTGCAAGCTTGTCATTATCGCCGTCTGAGTGTAGTGCTTTATTTCACATGTTTATCAAAGTCCATATTTCTAATAGATCAAAACTCAAAAAATAAACCTTCAAAATCTTCGAACGAGATAGAACTTTTTTTTTTTACGGTGGGGAATGCCGATAGCGTCTGCAGCAGCTGTGATTGCCTTGGCGTTTTACTGTTCATTGGGGAGACCTGTGTAATCAGAATCTGGTCTTTGCACCCCGCCCCATAATACTTGTCTGCTGCTGTCTGCCCTGTAATACAGCAAATCCCGAGCAGCACTATCGAGTTCCCCAAACGCATACAAATTACAGACAGTCCATGTGTGCAACCCTAGCATTAGTGGGACATGTTATTTCTGCCCCCCCATCGGCCTTACTATAATTCTATGTCTGTTTGCTTTACTGTCTGTAATAGCAGGACTAAACCTCAACTACAAATATAGGCTGGACTTGTAGACAGAGTTTTTAATAGGCTTTTTGAGGGTTAGATTTCGCTGTTTTGTATCAGTGGTTTAAAGGCTTGGGCGCGACATGTCACACCAAAGGAATAGCGTCTTTAATTAAACTTAAAAGGTTTTTATCTGAAAATGATAGCTGAAAATTAGAGACCAGGGTACAGTCACTTTCATGGAGATGGAGATAGAGTACTAAAGTAAAAGGTACCGAGATCCCATTTAGGTTTAGTCATGTTACTGAGGACTGCTACGGTACAGATTGGGCAGCAGTGTTGGCACGACACAAAAATTTCAAACTTGATTTCAATACTAAGAAATAGGTTTGATATTCTATACCAATTCTGATACCACAATGATTATAAAAAACACTTTTCAATAGTATGTGATTTTCAAAAGAAAGTGGTCCATGGTCGATGAGCGTGTACTAGTCTATGTGGTCTACACTGTAGTTTATACTTGTTCTGATACAGCTCAAGATTAATCTAAAGTTATTCAACAAAGGCTCATTGTTTCTGTCCTGTGAATGTGACTTTTAGTATTGATACCTGCTCAAATGAGTATCGAGCGTCAGTACTAGTTTTAGCGTCAATTAGTGTTTTCGATACTTCTCACAACCCTACACTGTCATAGTGTTTCAACTCTTATCTAAAAATTAAACCCAAAAAAGTACAGAAATTGACCACCAATATTTGTAAAAAAAAAAAAAAAAAAAAAAAAAGAAGCAGTTATTCCTAAATTGCATTATGAAAACCATTTAAATCTCCTTTTATTTTGGCAAATTGCAGTTTAACAGTTCTTTTCCATGACTATCCTGGGTAATTATAAAAAGAACTGCATGAACTACTTTTAAAAGGCATTGTTCATTCCATCACTATGTAATTAGTTGTTAAGTGCTCGGAATGGTCCATGTTGAAATAATTGTACTTTTTTGTTTCCTTATGCTTCAAATGCAACAGTTTCATGCCAAAATGCTTTTATATTCGCTTATTCTCGCATTTATTAGTGGTTGCTCAAAACATGCATTATTTATCGTTATTTTAAATATTAATAGATGCTAATGACAGGGTTTAGCAGATTAATTATGCATGTGAAGTTGCTTTAGGCAAATGGAGAGAGGTCCTTAGGCCAAAATATATCAAAAGACTGACAATGGACAATAATGCTCTGAACAGAAGGTGTGATATGAAAAAAGATGGTTAACTAAAAACAAGTGTGAACAAATTGTTAATAACTTCAGACAAATATTTTGACAGGTTTCATTTCGTGCCACTGCATCACTAGTTGTTCACAAAATAAAGCCATCCTTCATCATAAATTACAATGATATACGGCAATACTAATTTCGGTACTAAGGAATACACTTGATACTCAATACCGATTGCAATACCACTATGATAATTAAAACACTCTTTCTTTAGACAGTAAAATGCCAACATTAAATCATCATGTGGCCTTATTTCTGTGTAATCCCTCAGTAGTATGTTCCCTAGTGGTCCATGGGCATATACTAGTCTACATGGTCTATGTGGTTCTGATACAGCTCAAGATTCAATCTCTTTTAATGTAAATGTGATGATTATTTGTGATTATTTATGTTTTGATTTGTTGTATTGTGATTTTAATGTCTTTCTTATTCTGTAAAGCACTCTGAATTACTTTGTGTATGAATTGTGCTATACAAATAAACTTGCCTTGCCTTCAAAAGCTATTCAGGAAAGATTCAGTTCTGTCCTGTGAATGTCACTTTTCTTTTTCTTTTCAACTATATATGAATGTGACTTTTCTAGTATCAATACCTGCCCAAATGAGTATCTAGGTTCGATACTAGTTTTAGTATCGGTTAGTATCTGATTTTGGACAATTTTGGACAACTTAATATGAACAGGTAATCCACATGGGAGTCCATTCAACACACATTTCAACAAAAGACAAGCCAAAACTTTTCAATTTTTTCCACAAGGTCACATCCCTTAAATGACAACGTCCGAAACTCCGGACACATACAGATGGAACACAGAAAAGATGGAGAGGAGGCAAAGGTTTCTGGGAAAAAAACACAAAATCCTATTGGGGTTCTTGTCCATGTCGGTGGGCGGAGTGGGCCATAATTGAATTACAGTGACCCTGCGACAGCACTATAGGTGAGGTCATGTGTTGAATTAATGCTGTCCCTGACCTCGTCCCGCAATGGGGCAGAGGCGACTCGACTGCCCCCCGGGTCCCAGAGGCAGAGCACTGACACTGACCCATTTGTCTGAAAGCCTTCTCTACACGGGCCGCCTTGTCACTCATAATGACAGCACAGAACACAAGACCAAAGATGTCTGCTGTGATGGCAAACAGCAGCACTGCAGCAAGTCTGGCAATGCCAACGGGGCCAGCTAAATATTATGGAAAATGTATAGTGGCAAATAATTCAACCAACACAATAATTACCTTGACAGAAAGTTTCAATGCAAATTTAAAGCGGCATTTATAAAAATATACTATTATGATTATGATTTAGCTTGAATTCAATTTAATATAAAAGCTGCCTTATAAAACTTTTCTTTTAATGCCATATTGTATAACATTCTATCTTGCCTTTATTAAATTAAGGGTGTTTTCTTATTAGAAGTGGGCTCACCTGCTTGGACTAGTTCAATGTCATACTGTGTAAAAAAAGCAAGCAGGCAAAGCACTAGTGTTGTCACGTTACTAAAATATCAAACTTGAAGCGCACAGACATTCATACACCAGTGTAGGCACACACTGGGAGCGAGGTGGGTTAAATGTCTTGCCCAAGGACACGACAACAGCATTCATCTGTGGAAGCTGGAATCGCACCTCCAACATGTGGGTCAGTGGATCTAACCGCTCTACCAATGATGTTTTGTTTTTTTTTCATGTCGAGAGCGAGGTTGGAACCGCCAACCTTCAGATCAGTGAACACACACTCGGAGCTACTGTCGCACCAACTGAGCTACTGTAGCTATTGTGGCTTGGCATTCACACACTGCAGTTCAATAAAGAGCAATATGCTTTAGATAAACAAGTAGAGCAAGAAAGCAGCAGTGGCGTCGGAGCTTCCTCTCGACTGCACAATTAATTATGTGCAACATTTGAATGAGTTAAATTAAGCATTACACAACAATAATGGCAGCGCTTTCACAGGGAGGGATTTATCTGCAAATGGCTTATGTGAATGCTAAGTTCAAAATTACCCTCAAATAACCTTTCTATTTTCTGAGACGAGTCATCAAAACATATTAATAATGCCTAAATAGAACTCCTTTGTTGTGTACGTAATGATCAAGACAGCAGAACCAAAAACGGCAACAGTAAACATCGGAAACCGCAAGCTTTTGAATATAATTGCGTTTTCTATAGCGCCCTCTCATGACTGACAGCTTTAGAAGGCAAGAATTTCCGCTGTCATGTTGTAGCGACCCACTTTTTGTGTTGTCTCAAACTTTACACAAAACTAATTTAACAAAAGTTTCGGTGTCATTGAAATCAACTGACTGGGAGAGACATTTCAAAGTTCAATTCTCATCAGACGATTCCACTGATAGCAGTTATGTCTGATGCAGCGCTCAGTAAAACTTGCTTTATAGTTTCATTACTAGCTTTTATTAAATATTTTAGGCTTTACGAACTTGCATTTCACAATTATTCCTTTTGATTTTTTACCACAACCAATTAGATTAAAAATTAGTGGTAAGGGTTGGGCGTTGTAATCGCTAATATGTATTTAAAATGTCTCGGCATCTATGCTGGAGGCTGCTTTTATTATTGTTAAGAAAAGAGAAAGACACTATGATCGGTACTAACATATAAATCAACTGCAAGAAAATAATTGGGTGCATTTTTTGGTCATATGGTCGTATGTGTCACTGGAATGTTCAGTGTGGGGTTGTCAAAGGTATCAAAAACTAGATGCTAACTGATAATAAAAAATTGTATCAAAACTAGATAGTCATTTGGGCAGCATACTAAAAAAAGTCACATTCAAAGGATAGAAATGAACCTTTCCTAAGTAGCTTTAGAATGATTCTGAGCTGTATCTGAAGTATAAGACCGCATAGATTAGTAAATGCCCAATGACCATTATGGAACCTACCTGAATGACTGAAATACACTGAGGGATTACATAGATATAACGCAGATGGTAATGTAAAATAAAGTACTACTATTTAATGTTGAAAATCACATTCTATTGTCTGAAGAAAGAGTGTTGTTTTTTTTTTTTATTATCATTGTGGTATCGGAATCTGTATTAAGTATTGAGTATATTCCTTAGTATCAAAATCAAGTTTGAAAGTTTATGACAACACTATTGATTAGTACCTGATTTCTGATACTTTTGACTGCGCTAGTACAGTGACAGCAACACCACATGAACTTGTCTGATAGCTTTTCGTTATAACAGATCCTTTATAACAGGCATGCCCTGGGGGACAAATGTGGCCCTCAGACCAATTTCTCTTGGCCCTCAAGCTTCTAGGTGAATTGGCCCTTATTACCTTAAACATTACTTTTTACTGTACATTTCTGAAAATCTACTTTAACAAGCCCATATCGAATATTTAATGCGTCCCATTGAGGATGTAAGCATGAATAAAGGTCTAGTGGTTCAGTCTAAGTTGTAATAATAACACAGATTTGAAGTATTCATTGTATTGGTGACCAGTCTATGGCCCTCAATCGGCCCTCAGCTTTGTCTGTGTTTTTATTTGTGGCCCTTAATGAGAAAAGTTTGGACACCCCTGCTTTATAGCTACATATTTTTAAAGAGACCAGCATTATTGTGAATGGTTAGTACTTACTGTCTGCCAGAGAGGAAAGCACCATGCAGCTGAGTAGAAGAAGCGGGAGCAGCGCCGCCCCCCTGGTCACTAGGGGCACTGCGATGGGGCGAATATTGGGCACCATGTTGGCACTGCTTCCTCCGCGGTCCCCTGCTAGACACGTCCCACTCGGAGAGGATCAAAGTCTAACACCTGCCGGAGCAAACAAAACAGAGAAGAGCAGAGGCATTAGTATTCAAACGCCATGTACATTTGCATATTTGAAGCTGCTATATCACACGGTAAGGCAAAAAATATCAAACGCACAGTTGCAAAGGGAAGCCAGAGGAGATGCTGGGGTTTTGTATACAAAGGAGGAGACGACAACAAAACTCAACAGCGGCTTTGCTCGCCATTTCACAAACAAAATCCCTTTTTCTGTCTTTCTCTCAAGGTGGTGGTTTTGAGATGTTTCGGCTGCTCTTCAAGGGCTAGCCCGACTTGAGGCCAATAATAGGTTGCAATAGGTGGGATAGGTTGAAATGGGCTAAGAAAATGTACTTTTGTATGTATAATGATTCTCAAGTAGCCCACAAAAGTTAAATCAGGTATAATTAAAAATAAATACTTACATAACATGAATCTTAATATAGAGACCAGAACATGTCATAACATTAATGTGTAAAAAGTCTCAAGCAGTACAACAATGGTTAGAAAATGCATAAATCAAAATCTTACTAAACCAGAGCTCCATTTTTCAAAGTCTAAGAGTTTGAAAACCACATTGTAAAATTATATATTAAGGAGAAACAAAACTATTAAAATCTTGCACATCTTCTAAACCTGAAATTATTTTGAGATTGGATTTTTACATCCAACCATTTTGAAAAATATTGAGGTCCAGACCTGAAACAACAAAAAGTATGCTAATAATTACCACACAGCTATTGGATATCACAATCTGAATTTCTTGCTTGAGAAAACTGAGCTGAAAATGCTACTAACAAAAGCATTCTTCAGGCACGAGGAAGTTAGCACAGACAACATACACAAACCAATGGACTACAGTTCCACTGGAGAAGGGTCTAAGAACAAAGAGGAGGTCAGTCTAGGGATTAAGTCTTACACAATGGGGATCAGTTCCAAAAACCCCAAAGGACCCACCCAACTCCCAGAGGACCCCCCTTTACTAATGTCCCCACATTAAGAAATTGAAACGCTGTCTTCCAGATGGGTACAAATTAGCCAAAGTGCTGTGATCTCATACATTGACGAGATGCATGCATAGATAAATGGTTAACAAGACAGCGCGCCCCCCTCCCCCTCGCCCCCCTTCGTCACCCCTGGGAGTGACAAAGCAGGTGCCACACAAATTAAGCAGAAATGTCCGTGAATAGAGACGGGGATGGCTTCATTGTCTGAGCTGGTGGAAGGAGGCACTTGAACAGAGGAGTCAAGCACAAATTGGCAAAGGGCCACACAAGTGAATATGAAGAGGCAATGATAATGGTATTAGACTGGTCTTTTTAATCCAATTTAATCTTTGAATATATTGAGGTCGTCTTTGTTCTGTTTTGCCCTGGTTTATTTCCACTTAGTTTTGAGTAAATTAGTTACTGTAAGCAGACCTTTTTGTTGGTTCTGTTAGGATATAATTATGATAAAATAAAGTGCTTGGAATTTCGTTTTAACATTGTGAACTACGTAATTTTTCACACTAAGACGGATATTTTTCAAAAGATTTTTTCAGTCTATTGCTGGCTTTTAGATGGCATCAAAAGATTCTGTAGGTCTATTTAATACAGATGGGGACAGTCAAAATTAATATTGTTAAAATGTAGATTTTTGTTGTAACACAGTGTGTTCTTTGGTCTAGTCACAGAAATAATCTGGTTCAATATTTGTAAATTTACCTTTTAGATATTTCAAGGTGAAGACAATGAAATCAATAGGGAAAACTTGCTCTTACTCATCTGGGAGTATAACATCATCACATTCTAAAAAAACACCAATTGCGATATAATATTTTCAAAGTTTTAGGTAAAGCTAACATCTCCACAGAGACAAGCAAGTGGCGGGTCTTCCATCAGAAAAATATTACCTAGTACACCTTTAAAGATATGCTGATGACTGCATCTAGCTTCTAACCCACCAATTAGACACCAATGTCCAATCCTTTCTGTTCAAAGACATTCAAGCATTGGTAATGTGCTAAATCTAAAATTGCCCCTTTTTTAATAAACGGCAATTGTCCAGGAAGTAGACCACCCCAGGCCCATAGTTACTGGGATGGGCACTTGCCACCCATGACCTCTTCAGATTAGATAGGAAATGAATGAGTTCTCCACTAATGCCATGTCTAGTCATACATACACAATGAGCTGTTTTGGGGAGTTATTTTCTTTTTTTTTAACCGCAAAAAGCTAGCTACCGTAATATTTACAATACAAGCACTATGGCAAATTTTTTTATCTGAACTTGAGTAATGCTAATCATCATTTACATTACAGATCTAGAATAATTCCATTGCTAGATAAGAAACCGTTGAACATATGTACGCTACAACAAAAACTAAAGCAGCTAAAATAATGTCTTGGCACAAATGGGATTTTGTTTAGGAAATGACTAAGCCACAGTGATAAGGCTTTTGATATACGGCCCCATGTCTGCTGTAGCCCACAGTTGTAATGTCTAAAGCCATTATAAACAAAATGAGTATCCACATGAACCGCTAACCGCATTTCTTATCCTTACGCCCGTGCCCATTGGCCATCTGTGGTGAGTAATCGCAGCATGGTTAAGGCCAGACATCTCTGCTGATAAAATTAAACACAAACTCCAGGAAAAAAAAAAAACTTGAGAGGAAAGGACAGAAAAACATTGGAAAAAACACCAGAAAAGTTTAAGAGAGTCTTGAAGTAAAAGACATGTTTTGTGCCGAGGGCTTTTCAGATGGATTCTGGGTAAGCCTACAGAAGAACTGCAATCAGAAATCTGCTTCTCCAGACAGTGTCCACAGTGCTGAATGGACAAAACTGATTGCTGATATTTGTAAAAAAAAATTAAAAAAAAAGAAAAAAGATATATATATATATAAATAATAATAATAAATGGGTGAAGACACAAAAAAGTGCAAAAAATATCTTGCGGCGAGCTGGGTGGTTGGTCAGCTTTGGTCTTTTCAAGTCTGGGTACATAAGTTAGACTGTCAGCTAAACAATGCTCCTAGTATCTGGTGCAGAAAAACTTCCATTGTGAGTGTATGGAGGTACGCAGCTGCCCATTACTCATAGTGTGGAAACTGTAAAAAAAAAAAAATACATGTCCGGGCAGCTCTCAGACCACCCTCTTTGCAAAATATCAAACCAAGAAAAACATTAGGCCGGAGATCCGAGAAGGCTGCATTTGATACTTTGGTGAAGCTCAGGGGAAAAGTAAGCGACTTGAAAATTTGTGGTCATAAAAAGTTAAATATAGAGCTACTGGCGCACTACGTTTGCAGTTTTCCATCACATCATTGCAGCAAATGAGAAGTGAAACAGAGCAAAATTAGACTTGCTGTAGGATTCGGCTCTCCATTAAGCAGCTATTAATATTTGGGCTTGCGTCTATTTGTCAACATTTAATGCAATTCATTTTTTCATTAGGCCAATAACTGTCTGTGTGACATATATGGAAAATGCACTGTTGTCGGGGGCTTATCAAGTTTCTGCCAGTGTTTTATCGAAAGCAGCCAGCTTAATTTGATCAATTATTCAATCAATTTGAAATATTTGATTACAATCAGATGTACAGCAGCGACTAGGTTGAAACAAAGCAAATTCAGATTCAGGAGAACATTGCCAGGGCAGATGTGTAACCTTTTGTTAACCAGTTAGAAAAGTTTCCACATTGTTTAGTGTTGTCACGATACCAAAATTCTCAACTTTGATACTAAGAAATAGACATGATAGTCAAATACTGATTCCGATATCTTGGTGAAGATTTTAAAAAAAAAACTAAAAACTAAACTCTTTTTAGATAATTTTTAAATAATAGTACTTTCTTTTATATTACCAAATGGCTTTATATCAGGTATGTTTCACAGTAATCCATGGGCATATACTCTGTACTACTGTCTCTGTGTTCTTGTACTTGTTCTGATACAGATGAAAATCATTCTAAAGCTATTCAGGAAAGGTTCATTTTTGTCCTGTGAATTTAACTGCTTTAGTGTTGATACCTGCTCAAATGAGTATCTAGTTTCGATACTAGTTTTAGTATAAAGTAGTATCTGATTTTCGATACTTTTGACAGCCCCACAATGTATATCATTGAGTACAACAATAGCAGTGTATATAAAGCATACAACTCTATAGTTTATGAGTAGGTCAGCTATAGTATCAGAAAATAAAACTGGGAAAAAAATACCAATAAGCAGTATTTAATATTATATTTTTAAACATTACAACAAATAATCCGGCAGTTTTTTATGACATCTTAAACACGTTATCTCACTAAACACTAGTATTAAAAGTGAATCAATCAGCACATGACATGGTACATTAAGTATGTATTGAAGGCATAACATAACAGTAATATTTATTTGTTTATGGATGTGTGAAAATAGGGAACAATGCCAATATCAACAATGTCTGGAATAAAACAATGTCAACATCCTCCTTCAGCTCTTTCTAAAGCTCAAGCACCTGTTAAAACTTCAAAGCTGATGAAATGCACTTGAAAGTCGTATATGGCAACAAACGCAACGTCTATAGTCTGTGTCCTACTTTATTTTTTAGTGATTTCAACATCATTGGTAGTCTAGTTTTCCACACTTCACTAAGGAGGAGTTGTAGTGGATGACTCAACACTATAAAATGTGTGACTCATTCCTAGACTAACTCACCTGTGCAGTCTCCAGATAGTCATCGAAAATGTGCTCGTCATATTATTGTCACCAACAGGAATGTGCCTCCAGGCTTGAATAATAATAATAATAAAAAAACATGAAAGTTTTTTTCTTGCGCATAAGGTATTTCAAAACAATATGCACGGACAACTTCGACTGTCTTGTAAATACTAGGGCTGTCAAAAGTATCGAAAATCAGATACTAAAAATAGATACTCATTTGCGCAGGTATCAATACTAAAAAAAAGACACATTCACAGGACATAAATGAACCTTTCCTGAATACCTTTAGAATGATCTTGAGCTGCATCAGAACAAGTATAGCACCACATAGAATAGTCTAGCTAACGTCCATGGAATGGCTGAGGGATTACAAACATGCAACACCACATGGCAATATAAAATAAAGTACTGTACAGTGTTCCCTCGCAGTATCGTGGTTCACTTTTCATAGTCTCGCTATTTCGCTTTTTTTTTTTTTTTTTTGGTGCAATTTTGCATGCTTTTTTACAATGTATGAAGGTGCATGTTGCGTCCTGATTGGCTAAAGGAGGTGTCGTGTCTCCTGTACAGGACAGATTGCGCCAAATTTACCAAAATGTTCGATGCTAACAGTGCGACTCTGAAACACCGGGGCGTCAAGATCGCGTTGGACACCTTTGCATGTGAGAACACGCTCACATTGTGGACGCTCTGGATGTGCGTCTAGAGCGTCCGTTGCGGTCTGCGAGTGCCTTTGGACGTTTAGTTTTCCCTGTGTCTTTGTGAACGCTGCAGACCAGGTTGAGAGAGTGACTTTAGTGTATTTATTACATAAAACCCATCAACGGAGGCTCTGTGGCGCGTCTGATGCTTGAAAACGTGCCATAGAAACACAGCACGGCCAAGACGCGCGTCCACAGAGACTTTACATGTGAAACAACATAAAGAAGGAGGAAAATAACATAAGGAGGACAACAGAATAAGTTTTAACAAGGAGCAAAAAGGGCTGTAAGCATCGTGCAGATGGAGTCTGCTTTAGCTTTGTGGATCAGTGACTGCAGAAAAAAGAACATTACGAGACATTACAGCGGAGCAGCGCCAGGATGAAGAGGTGGGGACAGAGGAACTGTGAAATACACCTTAGTCCACGAAGGTTTGAACTTTGAGAGTGTTTAAACAACAGAGAAATGTAAGAAAATGTAAATGCCTGTGTGAGAAAAGTGTATAAAAAGTGTGGTGAGGGGTTTTACAGCCGCAAAACATATAGAAGAATTGTAAAAAATAAAATGTTTTCTACTTCGCGGATTTCATTTATCGCAGGTTATTTTTGGAACGTAACCCCACGATAAATGAGGGACCACTGTACTATGATTTTATGCAGAAAACCTCATTCAATTGTCTAAATAAAGAGTGTGTTTTTTCTAACGGTATTGGTATTGAGTACAGAGTCTATTCCACAGTACCAAAGTTTTAGTATCGTGACAACACTAGTAAATACGAACATCAAATCCTTGCAAACCCTCGGGCATCCCACTGTGCCTTCTCCCCCTTGATGGTAATGAGAATGCCATTTCATTGTTGTCTTAAGCTTCTTGCAGTTAGTAAAGAAAACAAGTGAAAGTACATCGCTCAAGGTGCCAAAAGACTTATCATCTGCCAACCCCCGTCTCTGGAAATAAAAGAGGAAAACGGCACCCTAGTTATATTTAAAGTTAATGCCCCAAATGAGTAAAAGTCGTGTTAAGTTTGCTGGCTGTCATATTTATTTCACTGTGATTTTTGTGTTGCGTTAGATTGAGGAAGGAAGAGAGAGCAGGACAGAGGGAGAGAAAGAGGGGGAGTGAAAGAGAGAGAAAGGTAGAGGGAATGAGAGAGAAAGAGAGTGGGAGGAAGAAGAAGAGGGGGAGAGTGAGAGAGAGGGAAAACAGATAGCAAGAGAGGGAAGGAGAGAGAAAAAGCGATGCAAGTGAAAATAAGAGAAAAAAAAGGAAAACGGCGAGAGACAGCAAGATAAGGCTGAGAGGAAGACAGAAGGCATGAGAAAGCAAGAGAGACAGAGAAAGAGACAGAAAGAGTGCGTGAGAGGGAGGGGAAGGAGAGAGATAGCAAGAGGAAGAACAAGAGAGAGGGACAGCGAAAGATGAAAAGTGATACAGCAAGAAAGGTGGGAGGGAAAGAGAGAGAAGAGAGGAGAAAGATGGCAAGACAGAGGGGGAGACAGTGTTGGTTTGTAGCTGCCCTCCTTACCCGTGGCAGTGTAAGGATATCTTTCACAGCAGATGCCAGTGAGAGGCAGATGCTTTTCATCTTCAATGAGACAAATTCAGAGGCAGAGCTTTATTCTTTTTTTTTGCGACTTATTTTTCTTGGTGCAGAGCGGCGCCTCCCAGCAGAGACTGTACGGCGGCTAGAGGTGTGTGCTTTGGTATAGCTTGTGAGGGTATGGGATCAAAATAACTGTAGCTGTGTGTATACTGCGTATGTAGGTTGCTATGAGAGTCCTCAGCCATTTTCTAACACGGAGTAAACTGTAATTGAAAAAAAAAAAAGTCTAAATGCTTTTAGAACGCGTTACACTTTGACACTGTTGACCACAGTTTTATATGGAGTAAAGTACACAGCAAGGACAGTTATAAAAGCATACATAAATAACATTGTAAAAGCCAAAAGTATCAGAAAGAACAGACCTGGACAACTGAGGGATTACACAGACATAAATAATATTGTTTAAAAAAAAACCCAAACATTTAAATTCGTTGGGGTTCTGCAAGGTTCAACACTCGAGCCTATGCCGTTTCCTTAAACATACATACAAACATATAAGCAACAGAGATGTTTTGACTCCTACTCTTGAAAGCATTTAATCCACTCATAGATTGTCTGCAAATATACATGTCAGTAGCTAAAGTAATATTAGCCATAGTAACAGAAGAACAGCATCAGCAGTAGTATGTACCCCCAACTAATAGTTTAAGTACTAAATAAATGACAGTACATTAAAGTTTTATTGTGTATAACAGGCCTAGCAATGCATTTACACATATCTGGTATTCCTTAATGATCATTTCTGGGTTTCAGTTGAATTATAAATGTATGCACTCCATATTGCAAAATTCAATAATACACACTGTATAAATGAATACGAGTTGGACATGAACTTGAACTGAACTGGCTTAATTGCTTTTGGAGGAAGATGAGAGGCCTTGTTGGGTTCTTTGAAAGTGAATGGGGCTCATTCGGTTTAGTTTTATTCTATTCAGCTGCCCTTGTAACACTGAGCGCCTTGTGTATGTGCTGTCCTCTATCTCTATAATGATGTAATTGCTGTAGTGTTATTTCTGACGAAGACAAGAAAGAGAGAGAAAGAGTTGGTCAATTATGCCTACAATGCTCACCCAGATTACTGCGAGAAGTCCAAATTAGCAATCAGAATAATTTATCATGGTCAATTAGCTATCTCAAATGCATGATCTTAATTAATACATTGAAGCTACAGCGAGCAGCTAATCTAATACTCTATGAGCAAGTATGACAAAGTACATGATTCGGCCATACTGTCTAGAACAGTTGCGTCATTCACCAGACACAATATGCTTGCTAACTCAATTACTCTTTTGTTCTTTAGGCCTTTTGCAGCTGCTTCCTAGTGATTCTCAGAAAGCCTGCTTGCACAAAGTAGAGAGATTACAGTACTCCCTGCACTGACTGTTTAAAAATCTGATTTGCCAAGCTGATGAGCGTGACTAATAAGACCACGACAAGGAAGATGGCGACTTCCATAGTACCAAGTTCCCCAAAACACATAATGAATAATTTGATATTAACAATCGGTAAACAATAGGAACAATGATGACTTTGTACTTTGTTTCGTATGGGGAAATATTTAAAATCATGACATTATAATATATAGCTTTTGATACCATTTATTTCTTCAATAAATGACAAGTGTGTGTGTAGCGCCATAGAAATAGGCACTTAGCTAGTTGAAGCAGTTTATAAGCAATTAAAAAGAGTGCCAAACTATGAAATTCTAATTGCCACAAGATATTAAAAACAGCGATATAAATTCTATATTTACGGTATCTCGTAATTATTTTGGCATCTGCTGCTGCGACATAATTAGCTAAATAACTTCAAATACATTGTTGTTGTGATTAATTAATGTGGCTTTAGTTACCCTGAGGTGAGGTGACTTACCAACATTTCTCTTTACACCAGTCAACTTGTAACCATTCATTAAAATAGTATATTGACCCTTGCGTAACTTAAATTGTGATGTGGGGTAGAGGTGGGAGATATATATATATATATATATATCGATTAAAACTAAAACAATCTTGTGTACTTGTGTGCTGTGTAATCTAGTTATAGTTCTAAATCTCAACAGACATGTTTTTACACAACTCCAGATATTGTTGGAATAGTGTCATTGGGAGAATGCAAATTGCATCAAGATACAATTTTTTGTCAATATTGCCCACCTCTATGAAGCGGACAATTTCTATCCATGACTTACTGTACATATACTGGGCTGTCGAGGAGGCGGGGGCTTAAGAGCTTTTGTGAAGTAATTAACATGAGAACAATGTGATGTAAACAGTAAAGTCGGCTAACTGCGGAGGACAAAGCTCCCCTCCAGCGGGGAGGGGAGGCAAGCTAAGCTAACAACGCACCTATCCTGTTAGGTGCTAGCTGATGTGTGTGTGTTGTGTGTGTGTGTGTGTGTGTGTGTGTGTGTGTGTGTGTGTGTGTGTAACGTGTGTGTGGCAAAGGAGAGGCCACCCATACAGAAGTCACAAACAGACAATAAGGCTTACAGCTGAGGGAGAGAGTGCACAGTCTGAGTAAACACTACCATTACACTAACTACAGGTAGGATCACCCCCCAACAACACTCCTCAATGCAACCTACTCACACTCCATTTTACAAGCATTACGTTTAGCACAAACAATTCACTACACGTCTGTACAAAGTCGACAAAAAAGCACTGAATACATGGGGCTACGTGACATTCAATCGATGTTAGTGTTGTCAAAAGGATCGAAAGCAGATACTAATTGATTCTAAAACTATACTTGATACTAAAAAAGTCACATTCACAGGACAGAATTGAAGCATTCCTGAACAGCTTTAGAATGATATTGAGTGGAATCAACACAAGTATAACACCATATTAGAGTAGTACATGCCAATGGACCACTATTAAACCTACCTGAACAACTGAGGGATTACACAGAAATAAGTCAACATGGTAATATAAAAGAAAGTACTATGATTTAATATGAAAATAGGAACAATGAAAATGAAATAATATTGTCTAAAGAAAGAATATCATCATGGTATCGGTATCAGTATCGAGTCTTGAGTCAATTTCTTGTGATCGAAATAGATTTTAAGTATTGAGATAGCACTAATAAGCCTGGGGAGTTACCAGTACCATTACACATTTATGTTTTAGCTGTTTTACACTACAAAATAAAGTATAAAACTGCTCATCTCAATCTTATGAATTATAGGACATACAAGATAGATTTTGAAACATGAGTGAAAAACATTTTACTCTAATGTTGCACCATGACAAAGAAATAGCCATTAGGGGATGGTCACAAGCAGTTGTTTTATATAGATGGCTCTCATCCAACAATTTGTCCGATTGAATTAAAAATAGTTTCTGTAACAGTTGCTTCCATTTGGTCCTCATCCAACAAAATGCCTTTTAAAATGTATAGATGATACTGATTCAGTGTCATTAACTTTTTTTTTTTTTTTTCCAAAGAGCGACTTTAATAAAGCATGGCAAAGGCCGTTTTCAAGAACTAGAACCAATATAAGTCGGTTATGAGCTGTCTCCCATCAAAATATTAAAGTTACAGTTATCAAGATTCTCAAGATTTAATAAAATAACAGACAGAAACATGAATGAACAGGGAAATGAGAAAAAAGCAACAACAATAAGAATCCTGAATCCATTACAAATAGGCCTGTTCTTTGTGACTAATAAGACAATCCTGTTACTTAAATGTAAAGAGTAGTGAATGCGCCTTACAGCAGTGGGACAGTGTGCATAGGCTGAGTAAACACTAACATTACACTAACTGCAGGTAGCGTCTCCCTGGCAGCTCTGTTCCATTGCTTCTACTCACTCTCCATTTTACAGGGTCGTCCCCTAAAGCCGTTAGGGGAGGTAGTGGTGGGACGGGGGAGAGATATATGACGGTCTGTGTTTAGGGTGTGCTAATCATGGTCGCACTCCCAGCTTTGGAGGGGGTGGGCAGACAGGCTACGGCAGGCAAAGGCCTCATAAATGCAGTTAGGTGCAGCATTTCGACGGGCTCCTTTTGGCTGCTGATTAGTTTTCACTGGAGTGGTCTAGAAAGCGAACCATGACACTTTCCCTACTCCAGCAGTGACCATTATACCACATGGTCCCGGGAGAGGAGGGGGTAAGAGCTACGGAGACTCATATTCTGCCCTACAAAGCCAAAGTGCAGCATCAACACATTTGGCCCTAATGGATTTCAGCCCAGAACAGAGCTTTGAGAACACACACCAGTCTTGTTAGGATTCTTGATTTATAAGGCCTAAAATTAAACTTGCTACTAAAACGGAAAACTAGATATTGAGTAAAATGCCATACTAAAGCAAACACTAATTAACATGGGGCAGTAACTAAATGGGAAATGCTACATACATTATTGGAGGATTAAATAACAGTACATTCTGTCACTTGAATTTCCAGAGGGCAGTACCAACTAGCACAGAACATAATTATCAGACATTGCTCTAACTTCAAATATATATTCTCCCATGATTGATTTACGAAAGGTTCAACAGAGAAGGGATGTGTAGCTGACCTATTTTTCAAAATAAATGGTATAACTTGACAGACTACTTGTATATAATCCTTGCAAAACCTTGATATCTCACAAGTATTACTTCTTTGGCGCCAAATTGTTTGGACTATAGTTATTCTAGACTTTGTACTATATCAATTCACTTTGATGTTATGGAAAGCTATCAACCTTTTACAAGCACCGTGTCTAATCCACATCCTTCAGACATTTATTCACTTTTACAAATGGCATAAAGTTAAGCCATCAAACAAGCCGCTAAGGTTTGTGCTATCTTACTGCAGGCTGAGTATTCAAAGCATGTTAAACACAAATTTGTGGTTTTAGCATTTATCACATGAAAATGACAGTATTATTTATAGATTAAACAAACTCAAACTGGGCCAGGGAAGAAACACCTGTTTTACTGTACATCATTGCTTAATGCAGTTGATGAAACTGTGCTCAAAGTGAGGAGAATAAAGTTGAATGGTAAAAGACAAAAGAAAGTTGTAAAGGTTGAGATGTTGGCACAGTTTCTACTCTTTGGCTTTTCGGGGCAATGTTGTAAAAATGAAAGTGTAAAGTAACCAAATGAGGTTTTTCAGGGTTTGCTGTACCAGGCAACTTGATGGTGCATGTCTTCTTTTCAGGCTCCCCAGCTAACAAAGACTAATGTCCTGTGACCTATTGAGTTTTACAGCAGTTGGGTTTACAAGCTGATTCCATGGAGTTAATTGTTAACGCTTTACAACCTGGAAGACTGGAAGATCTTTGCCTCGAGTAGGACCCTTTTTATTGTGACCTATAGTATGGAAGTACGCAGGCCGTCAATCACGACTGTAAAGCGCCATGGGGATGACTCAGATGTTGATAAATTGAAAATATGCGGACGTTTACGACATCCAAAAATAAGATTGTGATGCAAACTGTGACGCACAAGCTAACGCCCCGGCGCGTTCATTGCATTGCATCTCAATAACATAGCCACTCATATCATACAAAAGTCGATTAGCCCTTAGCTCGCTTGACTGAACATTTAACAAACTAGGGCCAGTGTCATAAATTGCCGCTAGAGCTGTTTGGGATTTACAGTCGCCACTGGGAGGGGCTACCAATCTTTTCGGTAGCAAATCAATCCGGGGAATGAAAGGTGATATGTATTACAGGGGCATGTATTACGGCCCGAGTATAGGAGAGACATAGCAGAGTGCCACTTCCATTTGAATTTATCGGGGAGTGATTATTGGCGTTGTCGAGTCGCAGTGCAAGGAGAAAATGGCTCCTGCTACAAAGTGCTGGGCAAAGGGCTGGCAATAAATCAAAATAGCACAGTCAATGTTAAACAGACATTCATCAAATAAAAGCAGTGTGCGGCCTGTACCTGAACTAATCATCTGGATATAATCTCTATGGAAAATACTAATGGATTATTATTAAGCTGTTCTTTGACGCAAGCTCTTGTTTCTCAGTGTAGCAGTGCAGATGCGGTGTACTATATAGCCCTTGGTCTTAAAAGCAGATTCAAACCAGCCACTTTAGAATATGTTTTATTTTACTACTCTTTCCTTCACTGTCTTGGAAACGGATGACTGTGCACAACCAAGGCCGTCACTATTGTATGGAACATAAAAAACACATTTGAAGGAGAAGATGACTGCAATAATATAACATTTGGAAACTTTTGACATTAGGCGGGGTATTACTTCTTACGTTTTTCATGAGGTGAAGTTGACAATTTCTTTGATGTAGCCTTTAAAATGTAAAATTACTAAAATTGGTCTTTGGAGTTCTTGAAGTAGAAAGGTAACTTTTGTGCATAAAAATAGTCACCAATTCAAGTATCGGACTTTAAAACTTTGAATATGTTTAAAATCTCCTTAAGATGATTCATCCTTGTTTCGCAAGTCCTCATAGTTGATTTTCTTTCAGCGTTCTGATTTCTCGCTTGCAGTTTCTTGCTTTTTATTCCCTTTGAAAAATTGTAATAATATGTCATTGTTACAATTGGGCCAAGCTGCAATTTCTAACAGCTCAGGCCCCAGATAAAACAAAGCCAGATAAAACAGCGCTTTGTGCCGCACTCAAGATGTCTCCAAGCAGCCAATAGCCTTGTCCTACTTTTAAAACTTGAAATGGTTGTTTGTTTTTGCCTGTTTTATATGAATTACAACATCATGAAGTATGATTTTGCAACAACGGCCAAACATTAAATTGTCAACAGCGGCTCTTTCTCGACAGCAGATGCGCTCACATATATAAAACGGAAACACAGGCAAGGCGAGGAAAGATGAGCTGCGACGTCGCCACTTGACGGTTTACTTGCGGACAGATGGTGCCATAAAATGACTAGGCAGGCAGCACAGAAGGCGAGCTCCCCATACACACATGCACGCACACACACACGCCCTGTACAGCACGCAGAGGACTTCTTAAACCGCCCACCCCTCCTCTCAGTCCCCTCCTACGGCTCTCAGCTCTCAGCCAGTGCAAAGGCAAACACAGTGAAGGCATGTGAGAAGCTGCTTCAGATCAATAGGACAAACACACAACTGCTGTTTGGGACTTTTCCATCACTGCTGCTGGAGAGATGGGGAAGCGTATGAATTATGAATGAATGCAGGGATTTTTACAGTAACAGATTAGTACTGCACGATAAATAAGAAGTACATCAATATGTCCAATATATAGAAAGACTAAAGCAATACAAAGAGTTTTCACTGATCTCTTATAGCTGAAGTTCATAGATTTGGCCCCATCCCACAATGGCTAAGTATTGCTAGTTCTGTGGAATTTTCTTATTTTATTTATTTGTAAAAGGACAGCACATATTCATGAACATGATGAATGAATGATTTCTATCTTTGTCCGTTTTGATAACAGACAAAGCAGTCACCTCAAAGCCCCAATTTCTTTATAGTACTCACTGTGTTGTGAATTATTTTCATATCAAAACATACATTCAAATACTGTATCGCGTGAGAGCTTTTACTACACCCAGATCAGAATTCAAATATTACTAAGCAATATTTACATAGCACTAGTCATCGTGACCTTCCTATATCTTGTTGTTGTGCATATAAAAGTAGTTTGAATTGTAGGGTGGACAGTTTGAGGCATGTATGAAGTATAGCAGGGGACTCTGAAGGATTCCCAGTATTCAGCAGGTGTCTCCACTGTTCTAAATCAATTAACTGCAGTGAGTGAGTACTTAGGGTAGGGGGGTATTGTAAATCAGCTTGGTGTCGGGCCGGATTAGTCACTGTAACGGGCTGGGACCATGGATCAGTACGAAAGAGGCCAGTATAGAGAGTCCCATAGTATAGAGAGAGTCCCAGAATAGTATAGAGAGCGCACCACAGTAATCACTTAGGATAACAAAAATAGCGCACTTCAGTAAGGCTTACTTGATGACAAAAATAACCTAAACAAGACGGTTTAAGATTTTGGGCATGTTTATATTGAACTGACAGGGTCTCCTTTTTAAAGGGTTTATGAAAGGTAACCAAATATGCCAACTACTCTGTATGAACAATATGAAGCAAACTATCACTGTATAACCATAATTAACTATAATCAACTGTGTGGTCAAATAAGCCATTGAAAGTGCACTGTGTAGCTTATCTGGAGGGGTCCACCACCTTCTTGTCTCCATAGAGATAATACTACGTGATCTGGACTGTTTCACAATATAGCATTACACATATTTAGCATCTATTTCATTGCAGCCATTTTTATTTCTCAAAAAAGTGGGGTAGCCTCACCATATATCTGACCTGTAGCTTAGTATGGTGCCATCCTCTGCTTGTCTCCATGTAGATGAATACATTTAGTGCTATACTGTGGGCAAACCATAGAGATGGCAGAAGGAGGTGGCAGACAGAAAAGTTACATAGTGCACCTTTAAAGCCATACTAACTAACAGCCATACTAAGATATTGTAATACTGCATAGAACTACAGTGAACATTATCAAAAATAGTAAATTGTATTTTTAAAGCATGTACAGTATATAATGTGGATCAAGTTTCCACGGCTACGGTAGCATGAAAGAAGAAGTAGGTTGAACCACACATGGGAATGACCCAAATTTGAGAATAAAAAGAAGCTCTATACATTAGACTAATCAGATCTGGGTAGTTCAGACCATATAGTACAGTCATTGTACATACTACCATTTAACCGTGACTAAGGAATTCTCATGGCACCAATGCACTAAATTAACTTTCTCTAAATTGTTGTGACCCCAAAAGGCAGACTGTAAAGCAGAGTTGTTTGAGTTCACAAGTCCACATTAATATTCAAGCCATTCTAGACTAATTACTTTTTCCTTACTTATTCTGGCAGCACTAGCTGTGGCAGTGGGAGGTGTAGTTAAAATGCAACCATTGGCTTTTGGTCAACAACATTTAATTGCTCACTTTGTGAATGATCTGTACGTGTCAGACTGCTTGTTCACACACAGCTCTTATAACATTACATCTATTATGCCAAATTTGAAATACACAATCGTTTACAGTATTCTCAAATGATGTAAAACAAAGAGCCTTTCATGGACTGTATTTTCTTATGATACCTTGGAGGGTATTCGGTGGTAGCCATTCTGAAGACCGAGCCATAATAATAACGTGAGAGTCCAAGGTACAGGGAGCAGTGTTGACACAGGGAAGGGTTAGACTAACTAACAGAGGGCTTAGGAAAGCACCTCCTGTGTAATCACGCATTTGTGGTGGGAAACTAAAACAGTGTACCTGGTGCTGTCTTAGACAAAGCATAAGGCTCCATTTAGAAAAGCACGGCCCTGGTGAGATGGGCTTTTGAGAGAATTTTAAAGCGGCACACAAGACATATGCTATTCTGCGAAACTACATCTGAGCAAAGATATTCAACAGACAAAGTCGGGACTTTACTCCTCAGTGCCATAACACTAGAGAGATTTATCAGAAGTTGAACATCAAGAACTAATTCAAATAAATATTAAATGCTTTCTAGTTTTGGTAAAATATAATTCATATACATTGCAGTATTATCAGGTGCTGCATGCTCATAACTTGCCTATAGGTGTTTAACTGTGATGAACTACAGATGATTAATGTTATCTTTGGAACACTTTGCAAAGGCCAACCACAATCTGCAAATTAGCCCTTACATTATCTAATCTAATTTATTTAATCTCAAAGTAGAGTGGTCTATAGCAACATTTGAAAGAAGTGATGTGAGTAAGAAGGCAGAATCTTGTCATTTCATTGTTCAAGTCTGCATTCAAAACACCATAGTATGAAATAGACTATAGACGAGTAGCTCAAAAGCTTATTGAAGGTATGTTACGGTCAAAAATACCAAAACATCGAATAGAAAAGCCAATATGAGACGTGAATTGTGTAACAGCACTCACAAAACAGTTTGCTATTATGGGAAACCACCTTTTAGCAAAAAGCACTTGGCAGCAGAGAGAAAACCCCAGGACTCCTGCTCTACCTGAGTGCCTTAAGACCGCAGAGCTTTAACACGGGTTAGTTACCATTGCAAATGTGGAGGAGAAGGAGGATCCCTCAGGTCCTAATCCTGGCACTTCCCCAGCCCTCCTCTGCCGAATCCAGACGCCGATCCTCTCAGCCCAGACTAACCGCTAAAAAGGAGGCAGCTTCTTCTAATAAGCCGTCAGTCTACCCCTCTCACTCCCGGGCCGGTCTGTTGGAGCAGATGGAACCATATATCCCCCATGGCTCTCCAGAGGGCCGGAGGATTTAAAATGTAAAAGAGACTGGCGGAGGGGCAGGCTAACGCTGATAAAGGGCAGCAAAACTCCCATTTTAGCTGGTGTTCATTAAACAAGTGCGGTATGCCTATAAAGCTATCGCTATCTATGGAGCGATAAATTAGAATGATCCCTGGTCATCCATACGCGAGGCCATATTTCAAAGACAGTACAAGAGGTGGATATACTGCACACAGGGAGATCTTGACACAGAAAGAGAGGAGAGCCAAAGAGGTGGCAAGATTTAAGGTTGTAGGTCTGTTAGCGTAGGAAAAAGCAGTAGTATTTCCAATGATATAATCTCATTCATTCATCCTTAAAATAAAAAATAAACAATAATGACAAATCTTCATAACATGTGTTTAGAAACCTTTAGAACGATGTTAGCTGTGGACTAGTCCAGCCTGCACCTCCATGAGTTTCAAACTGATAAATATAGTTTATTGCTATGACAACAGTCCTAACTTTTAAGACTTTTTTTTAAGACTAAATACTATGTTTTTTGAATGGGAAAATTACATCCATTACCAGCTAAAGATGCTACATGCTAATAACAAGCCTCTAAGATAAGGAGTGAATGAGTTTATGTTCAAAACACCACCCTGGCTTAAAACGAATGGATTAAACTTATCTTAAAAGTTAACTACTGTATGCTAATCAGTTTTGTCACACATCACTATCAATATCAACATTAGCAGCAAAGTTCCAAAGCCTTGCCATTACTTCTGCATGAGAATCATTAGAGAAGCATAAACCACTGGTCCCTTGGTCCCATAGTTTATTAATTTCCTGTGTCGACAGTTTTATTCAAGTCAATTAAACCACCAATATAATTTCTGCATTGCTCTTTACAAAATACACTGAGGCGTGCACCAACACCAGTGAAGAGTAAAACCTTCAAAGTTCTTAATCCTGTTCTGGACGAAAAAGCAATTTGTTTTGTTTGTGTTAAATTAGCCAGCCGCTTTTCTCTTGAAGTTATCTTGACCAGAAGTGCAGAGTCAGAGCAAGTTTTTCTTTTTTTCATTCTTTCTTGGCTCTTTTCACCTCATGCCACCTCGCAGTTAATGAGAAAGTATCTGGACAGTGGGGTTTTTGCGGAGATCCTGCCTTGTCCTCCATTTTGGAACTGGCAGACGGATGGACAGGAAGAGTGAGGAACAAGGACTCGACAAGGCTGTGAGAGCTACAATCGATTTTTTTTCGGCTGACTACTGGGATCTATTTTAACTGACGGGCCGGAGACACAACACGAGGCCCTGCACCCTTCAGACACTCTCATTACTACATATGAATCCCTCAGTGGGACCGACTTCTCAGGCTGAGGCACCATGGGATCCGGACATTGGGGTAATGGTCAGGTTCAAGATACGCCTGTTGCTGAGCTTGAAGAAATCCTAACGTTGAAAGTGCTCACGGTATTGAAAATTATAATTGTCATATCATGCAAGAGCAGAAAAAATATATGTATTATAACAGCAATAGAAACATTGGATATAAAAAAAAAGTATCATGATTTTCGAGGTATTCACAGCTGGGAATTACAGGATAAAGATGCGATAAACAGAAAACTGAATAATTACACCAAAACTGCCACAACAAATTTAAATTATTCTTGGTCAGATATGAATGGTGGAAAATGAAATGAGGAAGAGTTCCCAAACACTATATGGTGAATACTGTAATTAGGTCATAGATCTTCTGTTATCAAGTGGCCCAATTAGAAACATTTTGTCATTTTCTCCCACTTCAAAGTACAAAGCTGTGGAAAATATAATGCAGGATTACTAGACAGCAAAGATTGCAAACCGATGACACCAAAAGTATGACAAAGCCTTCAATCAAAAATTACCATCAAGTAGAGTACTTGACCTATTTACATTGTATTGAGATCCATTATTTTCCTTTGAGAACTGGAATAAAATCCTGCTTTTCATCACACATCAAAACTTCATACCATTCTGTGTCCTGCTCTATTTTTACTGCCCCCCCTCTAGGCAAAACACAGCATTTTATCGTCAATTAACTTCAAACCCCTAAATTTTACGAGTAGTATAATGCAATTTACGCACTGATTCAGGCTAAATTTAAGGAGATTTTTAAAGTAATTTTCAGCCTGTGTCATCCATATTGAAACTAGCCTGTTCCTGCCTTCTGTCTCCTCGCAGTGTTATCTCTTCGACTTGTCCTATCCTCCACAGCATCCACCTAGTTATTCTGAAATGCGTAGTCCTTGGAAGACTTATTTATACCCTCTCCCCCCTCACCGTATACTGCCGCAGATAGGATTTACCTGCAGCCAAGACAGCCTCCAGACTATCAATTACCACCAGTGTAGAGCCACCACTGGACACCTATGCAAACTGTACATATATATTTACTAGGACGCATCCAGCTAGGGCCATCTGCAAAGCTTCTGCATGGATTATTAATACTGTGGTGTGGGGGCAACTGTCAAACAGAAACTACGCTTATTAGTCAAGGCGACAGATGTCACAGTCACACAAGTAAATTGAAGAAAATCATTGGAAGAAATAGGTCAATATTTAATAAGGAATCTTTTCAACTAAGAAAGCTGCGACTGTGGGTGGAGAGAAAGTGGTAAAATTAATTTGCAGCCTTTATCCATAACACCATCTTCATTTGTCAACCACAACTTGTAATATATACCATATCCTACTTCTAATCTCCAAGTATATTCGTCCAAATGGCAAGTAGAATTCCTCTTTCTTCCTTCTAAGATGTACATTTCCTACACCTGCAAACAAACTAACCTTATACTTAGAAGTGGGAAACATTTATATATCAAAATGAATCAACTGTTTTCTAAGGATATGTAAAATTAAAATACTGAACATGTTGTTAAAAGAGGAAAAAACTTAAAGATCAGAAATGGATTGTAATGATTTGATATTGTATTTTACTAGTTTATTTTCTAAACACAAACATCAGTAGTTTTAATTCACTAGATCCAGTCTCCAAAACAGACCAGGAACTGATAAATACTCCTTTCATATCAACTTGTCAGCACAGCAACCAAGTGTCACATAGAAAAGAAATTACTTTAGCAACAGCATCTAAGCAATAATAAGAACAACAAAAGGCGTCAACTAAACACATTAGATTATTACACTATGTTGTAATATTTCACATAAGGGTAATTTAAGTGTTATTTCTAGATATATACACACACACACGTATTACACTTAAAAGTACAATTATGGCAACTCTTAAAAAAAAATCTAAAACATCGACATGGCATTCCTGCATGGTCTCAAGGGCAGCTAAAAGCTAGTGCAAATTTCTCTTTTGAAGAAATATCAAGCCAGCAGCCATCTTTTGACACTTTGCATTATGAGGTTTCAGGAAGGGTCTGAACTCACTCAATGTAAAAATATATCAATAATGGATGGAGCCAGACATCGCAGGGATGTTTGTCAAATCTCACTAAAAGCCCACCTATCTGCCCAAATCTTGAACTCTCGTCTGCTCCAGTCTATTTGTACCGTCATGACTGTTGACGTGCTCAGAAAAGGAGATGTCCCTAAATCTCTCCTGACGTGTCATCTAAGTGTGTGACAGCGATTAGATAGAGCAGCGCCCCCTTCAGCGTAGAGAGACTCTGCGCGGGACAGGGGACGTCACTCGCGCCCCACATCTGCCCTGACATCCAAAGTGCTTCTGTCAGGTCCGCAAATGAAAAGCCATCACTGCCAATGCACCAGTCATAAAGGTCCACTCACTCCATGGACTGCTTTAATGCCATCTTGCCAGCTCTGGTTAGGGCAAGCGGAGCATATTTAGGCTCAACAAGTCAGTTTTGATTTGCTTCAGCTTTTTAGTGATTCTTCAGAGAACTAGCAACAGAGGTGGTAAACAGTAAGAGAAAATGAAAGGAACTTGTGAGACATTGCTTTTACACTTTATAAGATTTCATTAGTCTTGCAATGCAAATTTATAAATCATCATACAGTTCAAAAACTCAAAATGATCCTTTCAGACTGTTATAATATAAAAAACTACTTACTTACATGTTTTTTTCCCCAAACTAGCAGAGGAGGTGGAACATTTTGACAGTACAAGAAACCAGCTGGTTACAGCATAGGCTCCTGTGAGGCCATTCAAATAACCCTTTCTTTTTTGACAATTGGCAAGGTCTAGCTTGCTTCATTTCAAAAGATTCTGACAGAAGAATTTGAAGCCAATTATCTGTATGTGTCAGACACCTCACACACTATCTTCCATGTCCATAGTAGCAAACTTAAAAGTTGTTCTTGTAACGGCTTTCAAATTCACTTTCTCGAAGTCTATCGTGACAATAGTTTTGACACAAGATTTTCCCAGGAATAATCTGTTGTGGCATGAAGGATGATTCACTTGTGGTTTCTCATAAAAAGTTACAACTTAAAAGCAACGAATTTAAGCTTATAAAACTTCTGGTTCCAGTCAAAACTGAGTAAGTGTTTTAATTTCACAATAAATTACACACTTCCATTGATTACTTATAATGTTCTAAGCTATGCACCTGCAGGCAGGGCTGAACATTTTTGAAACTATTTAATAATCTACTTTAGTTTCTATTTTTTTCGACAGGCAATGCGGTTTATTTTTAAAAGTAGAATTCTGTTCACATTTTCAAGGGGCAAAGTTCACATTTTCAGGGGGCAAACACATTTGAGAGAAACAGCTAAACTAATAAAGAATTTAATTTACAGAACAGTTTGTAAAAGTCTAAACGACAGGGTTTATACATAATAAGAAAGGGTATTTTTGTTGTTTGCAGAGGAATTTATATTACTTAAATCATTACAACTTTTGCGGTTTGCCAATTACAACCATTTGATTGTGATAATCCTTGAAGCCCTATACCTGGAAGCACAGATCATGTTATTTCCCATACTATAAAACTCTCCTGTTACAGCCTGCAGTCTAACAGGGCTTGGCCTTAGTCTGTCCAATCAGATCAGTGCAAACCTGTCAAGGAGGATCTGAGGAAGTGAAAGCCTTTAAAGTGAGCCATCGTGTCTAGCCATGGCAGTACGGCTCTGATCATTAGGCTAACGTACTCGGGTCAAAAAGCTAATGAATGTGCATTAATAATGGACTGTATGCTAGCACTCTCCGTGAGGCTAAAGGCTCCTGAGACACTCGCAGCTCACCATAAAGCCATTAAGTCGTTCTTTCAGCTTTGACCGATGCATTCAGAAAATACATTATTTACACAGGGCATTAAATCTGGTCTTTTGTGTACTACCATGTCATTTAGCAGATTGTCGTAATCAATTTAGCCTGAAAATTAGTATTTTCAGTGACAATGGAAAAAAAACAAGATCTCAGGCAGTAATACTACAAAATATGGGCCAGGTCAGACATAAAAAATGTATGAGCTTTGTAGACAATAGGCATGTCTTTTGGCAGCATGGTTTTTAGCTTGACATATCTGACACAATGTAACAGAGTTCTGGCATGCATCATGCCATATGCTTTTGCATTTGAGATGCATACTACAATGGATAATTATAGATTTGATTAAAAAAGGGCTTTTTGATTTTAATATTTTTTCTAAATGTATATCAGATCTCCACAATTCTACAATATGGTTATGGTTATGGTTAACATGCTCTAAACATAAGGTTGACAAATTATCAATCTGGGATGGCTCTCGCTGAAACCGATCAGAAAACACAGAATGTCAGGACAGTCTGATCGAAGAAAGCGTCACAACAGCGGAACAAGACAAAAAAAAAAAAATAATCAAACTTTTTTTTTTTACATCCAATTAAGAGAAAAGCTCAGGCATCTTCCCTTTCCACACATGCACAAAGCGATTACTTTCTGCATGTTTTTTTACAAACAAAAAAGTCTATATTGACGCTAAAATAAGCTGAAGCACATCTGTTGGCGTCACCATGTTTGTTTTGGTTCATTTGAGCGCTTTGCCTTTGGCTTTTTTCACAAACCTCAACGCTGTGCTGTGATTGGTCCACCCACCTGATTATCCTTACAGTGAGTGTATGCCAAGATGGATTCTCCTGTGTATGTGAACTCACAACTACTGCGAGAATCCATCTTCCTTTGCAAGGTTATGCCAACCATATATTTTCAATGTGTAATTTTTCTGATCAGGAAGTAAGATTTTACAAAAACTCCACTTGACAAAACTACTTATGCCTGCGTTTACGATTTCACAAAATTTCAACCAGGTCTTCATTCTGACTTGCGGCAAAGGCATCCAAGTCTCCCATGTTTAGTAATGTAGAGGCAACCCCTTTATCAGGAAGGAGATTTGTACGGAAGAGACAGGGGATTAGCCTTCAAATTACTAGGCAGACAGCATCCCTGCTTGAGGTTGTGGAGCGTAATCGGAGAGGCTGAAGGAACAGATCCAGATAACGGTTTTGGGACTGGTGCAGTGGGAACTCCAAACCCCACTCACTATCAAATATATATGAGCTCTGTCTCATCTCTGGAGTTTGATATCTTCTTTGGAATAGATCGTAGTCTTTTGTTTTTGCCTGCAGTATGATGAAATTCACTGAGACAATATACTTATGAAGTGCTATTTTGTAGCAAAGTATATTTATACTAAGTTGTTTTATAATATGAATTTAGAAACATTTATCTAAAATTGGGCAGAATGGCTTAATACAGATATGTCAAACTCAGGCCCGTGGGCCAAATTTGGCCCTTGGTATAATTATATTTAGCCCACGAGATCATATCAACTATGTATTAGAGCTGGCCCGCCGTCCCCCTACTACTTCTGTAGACAATCAGCATCTGCTACCTGTCGCCTCACTTAAATTTAATCCACCTCTTCTGAAAAACATGCAGATGTTGTTTAAATTTTTCAATAAATATTTAGTTTGGCCCATGACTTAGTCCCAGCTTTTAATTTTGGTTGTATAAAATATTTGACATTTTCAAAATGTTAGCAAATATGATATGCTAATATGCTGATGATAATTTTTGATGACAATTTCAAAATAAAGTCTTTCATCCATGAATTAAAGCTATTTATTATGCAGTGTATTTTTTTTTTTATATTTTTTCTTACTAGATTTTTTTTAACTTTCTGACATGCATAAATATATTTGTACCGCTGGTCAACGTTAGAAGCCTATATTCCTCCTACACACCTGTTTGATAACTATGATAAAACATCCCCAGTGAAGAGTAGTGCATCTCAGCTTTAGAGGTAGAATTATATTGCAGAGGTCTTGTCTGCAGTTCTTTCCATTGTCACCTCTCTGGTCCTGGTTTAAACAAGCAGTGCTCTCCACAGAGAATACCCCCCGGACACAAGAATGTTTCATCAACGCCTCAGCCCCCCAGCATCCTCACAGGGCCGCGCTGATCCGACAGTCTCAGCCACACTATAAATAAATCAGACATTATAATGAAACCAAATGAATCTCCATCCATCTTCCCCCAAAACAAGGCAAGGGGCCCTGGAGTTTGGCAGGAAGAAGAGTAATATCCACATTTCAGGTCGAAGGAACAAGGTGAAAAAGAAATACTTACTACATACCAAGTACATGCTAACAATGGAATGCCACCTTTAGTATGTTGGCCGATGCAAAGGGTTAGCACAACATAGAAATACACTGGAAGCATGACCTATTGCAGTGCTTTAGGTATTATTTTTAACACAGAGAAAGCGACATGTTAGCAACCGTAGATATTCATTGCTTGTCTGTTCTTGACTTAGCTTGTTATTCATTTTGACGGAATGGAAAGATTACATTTTGAAAACATTTATCTTTTTTGTTTTTGTACAATTTTATATCTCTCCATCACTCCTCCCCATCATCACCGTCGCTATCCACCTCTCTCTTCTGCATTCTTTTCTTTATTGCCAAAGCCTGTGAACAATACATCGTCACTGGTGATAACATCCTTGCATGACATTCATTTGTTATCTCTTGAATACCATGACCAGTCCAGACATCAAAAATGGGTAATAATGAAAATATGGATGAATCAACACACCAGCAAGAGGTAACCAAGAGGTTTCTTTTATTTTCCATCAAGAGGTAACAAAGGGCTTTCAATTGTTCCTTTTTTTAGCATTCGAATTCAAAGTGTTCTCAAAAGGCTGTTAAATTACTATGGAATCTGGTGACAATAACAAAAAGTATTAACAAATTGCAAGCCATTGTAAAGCAGCACTGTATTTCAATGTAAGGTCTTACATCTGTAGCTTTGTGACTGAGCACTTCACTCGGTCCAGTATGTCACTCACACAGGTGGTATAATGGATAATGAACGACACTATGTAACAAAAACTCAAACCTGCCATTACTGAGAATAGCAAATGCACACCCACTGTGCTTTATATAAAAGTCCAACTTCGCCTGTAAATGGACGTTATTTGAATGAGTCTGGGTACTTAATGGGTATGCAATGGAAAAACATTTTGGCAAAAGGAAATGCATGTTCCCATTGAGAAGACTGGCTGTAATGCATGAGGTCTCTTATGCCCAACAAGAAGGCTGATGTAATGCAAGCTACAGAGTTCAGTTTGTAAGGGAAACCATTTTCATCACACATTTGCAAGAATATTTCAACTATACTCCTTAAAAAGCGCTTTATCTAAAATGATCTCATGTCAGAGCCTTGAGGTGTGTGTAGATGCAGACAAAAGCAAAGGTTGTGTCTTCAAATGTGCAGTGTGCTTGGAGTTTCAAAAGGAAAAGCTTCCTTGTCAAAACACTGATGATTTTAGCGGTAAAAGGGAGATTTCTCTAAACCTTTTCCTCAGTAACTGTCACTATGAATGAGGGAGAGTCAGAAGAGAAGAGGTGTCAGAATGGGGAGCAGAGCGTGCCAATCACAAACTATCACATCAGGCGGAGGGCCCACTGATTGACATTGCACAGAGCAGGGTCCTCTTGCTGCTCGCGCCCCTCGCTGCATAAACATGTTATTTGGTAAAGAACAGGAGATTGACAATTACGCCTTGTCATCATAAAACACTTCTGACCTTGTCACCAACACGCCCGACACCAGACAAATGAAAAATCTTCCCGCCGCTGACGTTTTTAATTCTGGGAGCCGATCATAAACAAAGCTATTTGGCAGCTTTTGCAACAGTGCACTGAACTTTAGTGACCTGACCAGAGTGTGTAGTTTTACTACTCATACAGTATGCAGCAGAGACACATGTCTGCCCCGACAGCAGCGCCTTCACAGTCATTGATCTGTGATTGTAAGCAACCTCTTTCATGTCCCAACTGGGACAAGAGTGATTAAGCAAATCCATCATGCGTTAACAGGCCATTACACATCATCCAATTCAGTCATGATGAGAAATCAAGTTCTATGGAAAAATCTATATGCTCAGCCCATAATTACTTTGGAGAAATCCGGAGGGGAGGAGACTGAGTGATTGACTGCTGTGAATGCGGTTTTCTACAGGAGGAAAGGATGGAGGCGAGGCGACCTCTAACTAACGGATATTTTGTATGTTTGCTGGGAGAATCTAATAAGGCCCAAATGGACACTGCTGTTTCCTCAGGTCACTTCCTGGACATGCCTTAATGTGTCTCTGGGACATTAGCAGTGGCAGAGCGACTGTTGTAAATGAGGAATGGCGGGTCAATGGCCTTCATCTCGGAGGTGAGGCCGGGCGACCTGAGGGTCAGCCAATGAGCACACAGCTTGTTTAAAGCAGGACTCCAGCCACACCTTGTGTCTTGTTTGTTGAGGCTCCTGAGCAGCTGAGAGGACATTCTAGCAGTGTTAGCCCAGTACAAGTCCAGCTTAGGTTTCGCCCCAAGGTCACCCTTATAAATCAGGTTCACTCCCCCTTTAACACAAGTGGAGCAGAAGTGCTCAGAGTCACAGTGCTGAATCATCAGATGAAATCATCATACACTTCATGTAAATGATGAATACAGTTCATGTTTTACAGCCAAAGGAAAACACCAGCTCTGTCTGTTGAATGGTCAACCCCCGAGACAGTTTGCCACAATAAAAGCACCTCACAAACCAGAGCAGTCACGTCTACGCTTCACTCTCCAAACTTATTACAGCTTTGATCAAAACATTGTAAAAGGACATTTCGCCTACAGACAATAGCTTCTTTTGTTCAACAACAAACTCATTGTGCAACAACAGATACTTTTATTATGTTGTGAACTCTTAACACATAATGAACTTGAACTTAACACACAATGTCAGATAACAGGCAAACCTGGAGACATTTCCATTTTGAGACATATGCTTGAATGTAAATTAAAGTCAAATCTATCTTTTCTAATTACACAGATCTCATATTGCAGGCTAGACTTCAGAGGAGCTTGTCGGCGAATCATAATTTGCAACTTTGAAAAGTTCACCACAATTATCTGAGATTTCAAAGCCTTTCTGTGTCTCCTCCTCACTCAAATTCTTGTTGCTGAAATGTTAGCCTCCAGATTGCCCAGGGAGATAGAGACAACTGGAAAAACAGGTTGCTTTGGCCCTGGCGTAGGCCTATAATGCGGTATAGCAGCACGGCGCCTCACCTTAGCAGCGGTAGCTAGGGGACATTCTATGGCCCTTCTATTCAAAGTGCTCTGAATAAGGAAGGGGAGGGCTTGCACCAGACAGGGCAATTTGCCAGAGAGCCAGCCAATAGAGCCAAGCCAGAGGAGGTTAACTATTGTTTTGGCTTAACAAGCAAGAGTGAGCAAGGACAAAAGAGAAAGCGCACAAAAGAATCAGAAGAAAATACCTGACCATTGAAGTGTAGCACATCAACTTATTTGGCAACTTTTGTGGAAGGAGTCAATTTGTTAAGGTATGTTTTGATTGAGGGAAGACTTTTTCTGAAGAAGTCCAAGTCACATTTGAGTTTAAAGTGTAAAGCCTTAAGTTAATTACAAAATTGTCTGTTCCCTCAAACGTTGGCAAATATTTTTTGCCCCACGAAGTTGCCAAGTTTCAGAGTAGCATTATTATATTACAAATTTACTTGTTTTGATATAAAGTTGATGTGTCAAGGTACATCTTCGTCCGGCAAATATTTTCACATTTTGGTGTAAAATGTAACTTGTCAACTTGATGGAAACTTGTGCGGAAATCCCATTTGTTAAATAATAAAAATAAAACTAAAAAACATCCTTAAACTGCATGACGATGAAAAGAGAATTACCCTGACAAACTGACAAACTGCTCGCTCACAAACATTGCCAGATATTGAACTGCATTTTGATAGCACATATTTCTTCTCACAACAGCAGTGGATAATTGTTTTGTGTCAAGCGATATCAGAGAGAAAGTACATTTGTTACCTTGTTGTTGTTGTTTTTTTTTTCTAAGATTAATTTCAGTTTTGAGTCACTGCTTACAAGTTGAGAAAAGTTCAATTTAAAAAAATGCACCTGTGCTTGAGTAGCAGAGTGCAGCACTATTGAGACTCAGTACTGAAGTTGTATTGTAGCATAGGACTTTGCACTTACCAATGCATGACAATTAGGTCCACTCTAGAATAAATCCTCTTTTTATTTCCTTTTATTCCAAAGTCGGACAATCCAATCCTTTGACAAGAAAATCCAGTGATATCCACAAATCCCTCAATGTTGTTTTATGAAAGAAAATAAAAAAATAAAAAACACCAGCGTAGTCTGAACTCTCCCTAGTTTCCCTCGGTAAGTCCAGAGATAGCCCGTCAATACAAAAATATTTAGTCTCCTGTACCAATACGTTCCAGGCAGCGTCTTACGAGCGCAGTGGCTTAGGTCCTTCCTTGGCTGCGCTAGTTCCCACACTGAGCACAGTTCTGGGGATAGCCTGAGAGAAGCCAACCCCCTCTGTGATGTCAGGGGTGTAGGATTTCACCGGGGGAAAGAGGGAGGGGGAAGGAGAGGGGAGGAGGCAATGGAGCCTTACCTTTTACAACTTTGACCAATCACAGACTATTTTCAGAGCTTACCTGAATGTAGACAGACAGAAAAAAAAAATAGGTACACGTGATGGGTGTTCTTTTTGAGGCTTAGAGAATCCATTATAAGTTATCTGTGCTGTTTGTTCAACTGAAGAATGTGGAGCTAAGTAGAAGGTGGTGAGAAGTGGGACTTAACCAGAGATCAAAACTTTGGATTTAAGTTCAGCAAGATTCTCAGAGAAAAATCTATTTGTTAAGGTGAATATTGATTTTTTTTTTTTTTTTTTTTCATAAATGCGTTTTTTTAAGCCAAAGATGAAACTTCAAATAATCAAATTTTTTCAAATAGCAAGGTCTGGGTTTAAATACTAAACTTTAAGATAATTGAAATCAGTGCAATTCATAACTTTTAAGAACTAATCAAATTATGCTTCTTTAAAAACAACAAAAATTTACATAACAAAATTGAACATTACATCATTGTGACTAGAACTTGTAACTTGTATTTTAAATATAAGGAACTTTATTTGTTCCCAGGGATCAATTAAAAAGCATTGAGAGCAGTTTGGTTTTACAGACATGAATATGATATATTATATTTGAATAATTTAAATATTTTATCAATATTACATATACCTTACTATACATGTATTCTAGGTTTTCAGTTTTCTGTTGTATAGGATCTTTACTTGAGTTTTTTCATGCTTGCCTTCAAACTAAAATTTTATGAATAAATAAAAGTTATAACTTTTTAAAAATCATTCTCTTAAGCTGTACTTCTAGCGCAAATTAAAAGTGTTAATTACATATGCACTTTAAAGAACATTATCAGGACCCTAGGGAATCCCACTAATATTGTATATGCTTATGAATTAAGAATCAAAAAGCAGTGAGTTATAGGCAAATATCCCACAATCCTCTGCTTCAAACAGGCCGAGTTTTTGAGTTTGAGGCGCGCAAACACACACAAACTGCGACACAATGGTTTTCTCGGTCCCCGCGGTCAGACTCTGCTAGCCACGGAGCTAATCATCCACAACAGATGTTCAGAAATGTTCACTCGGATTTATGACGGCGCTCAGAGGAACAGCCAAGTCAGCCCCTGGTGCACTTTTTCTCCTCTGTCTCCACAAGGACAAGGGAGAGTAAAGGGGAAGAGTAAGGGGGAGTGGAGAGAAAGGAAGAGAGACAGTGATGGGGGGGGGGGGGGGGGGGGGGGAGCGAAAGAGGGATAGAGAGAGGGATAGAGAAAGAGGAGGTGAGAAAGTAAGAGAAAGAGAGGTGGGGGGAGAAAAGAGGAGAGACAATGAGAGACAGAGGTAGAGTTGGGGCATACAGGGAAAGAGTGATGAGAGAGAGAGAGAGAGAGGGGAAGAGAAAGTTAAGAGGAAGGAAAAATGGGAAGAAATACAGGAGAGCGAGACAGAGGGAAAGAGAGGGACAGAGCGAGCATGTCAGCACAACCATTCTGCTTTGCCAACACCAAAAACCCAACTCAAAAGATTCACCGCCCGAGAGAGAGACACAATACATCACACAGAGCTGGACCCTGGGGACAGCTTTGGTCATTTATCCCAATATTAATGTGTTGACCGTAGCACCATTTGTCCAGATACACCTTAGTAGTGCTGCCTCAGACCACCACTAGTTCTGCTTTATTGTTTATACCATGGACTGTATAGATTTATGGTCGAAACATACAAAAGTTAAATCCCATGCTAAAGGCTTAGTTGACCTCCAACATGTCTGGCTCCAATTCAAAGGCAATAGCAACAACTAGATCTATGCTGTCTTTCCTGGAAGTCTTATCTTCTCTGTTTTATCAAATATGTTCAAATTAAACCCATGAATCCAGCTAGTGGTCACATTAAGAGTACTTCACACCAGCCCCAAGCCTGGGAAAATGGAAAAAGTTGTACTAGAAAGCAGTCCACTAGTCATTATAACATTGACAAACGATCTATTGTACATTGAGAATTAATAATGCCACTGGCTTTGGTATAAAAAGTTATATTCGTATGCGTCTAAGTTTAATTCCTGCGATTTCAATTACATTTATGTTTTGATCACAATTAGTTGATTGCTGCAGTACTAGAAAGGACGCCTAGTGGCTAAACCAAGCTAAGTCAATCTGCAAATGAAAGAACTCTTGAAAGCCTGCAATTTGCCCGGAAGGGAACTGGAGAAACAAAAGAAGAAACTCGTAACAACATCACTCACAATAGACCAAATAGCTATGCATTTAAATCTGTTGTCACAAGCAAATGGTATGTGTTGTTCTCGCATTCAATCCACACTATTCATTTCCCATTGTGATTGGATCTGTGTAATCTCTTAGTCGTTCAGGTATGATCCATAGTAAAAGAAAAAAAATTTGACAGTTGGTGTATTCTTTCTGATACTGTAAGAATAGTTAAATACAGTCTGAATATTGTTGTGAGGAAGTATTAGTAGCCATTAGAAACAAACTCATTGTATTAAGAGCAGCTAGCATTTAAGGTCAGACAAAAAAATGACAGTTTACAGGTAAAAATGACCTAGATTAGTTGCCATTGAAGGGGGCTATAAATAAGTATTCTGCCATCCAAGTCAGTAAGATTCAAAAACAGTCCTCTGCTAGAAGGACACCCAATGAAACTCTGGACCATTGTGGCGTAGGTGTTGTATATCTTTAATATTTTTGTTTGTTTGTGACCAAACCTTTAATTTCAAATGCTGTATCAAAAGCAAATTCCATCAAATAGTATGGCCATAAATACATTTTCTGATGTATTAAACGGCATGTATGGGCCAGAACCAGATTTTCTTCCATGTAATGAAAATTTGTCTTGCCTCAGTACAGATATAAGCAGCTCATGATGTCAAAATAAGTCAGTTGTGGACAGTCTGCATATAATTATAAAGCGTTTTGCTGTCTGATAAACGGGGAGATTAAATAAAAAACAAACAAAAAAAAAAACCCAAATAAACATGCACCCATACAACTATGAAAAGAATGTGTTTCCCTCTGGAATGATTTAGACAAAAATATAAAAGCCTATACTAACTTCAGTGAACTTAAAAGAACACTCAAATTATATATGTTGAAAAAATATGCAGATCAGGAGAACTTAGCATGTTGATTGAACTGGACATTGTTGCACAGTATATTTTTGTTATGTGCTTTTGTGAGTCAATAATTATTCTTCTATTGCTGATGTCACATGCACAAATATTTCTATATTCTAAATTGTATTTTAATTCTGCAGGAATAACTGCTAAAAGTCGAAACTGTGGCCTCTGAAAGTTGTGAAAGGCACTTGAAAACAGAACTAAGTTACTCTTCACTTACCTTATGCATTCTGAGCATCGTAATTATTCAACACAATTAATTTTTACGATTTTCAGACAGTAAAAATAGTACAGTACAAGTACAGTGCCTTGAACTGGTTTTATATTCAACGTTATACCATTATTATTTCCATTTCCCCTTTTTCGTTTGTATATTCTTTAGCTACACAGTCACTTCTTGCTCCATAAACTCAATACATTTCCAGTGGCTTGCCAGGCTCTGAGCTGAGGGCGGCGTGAAGTTACAGTTATTATGTCCACTATTCTCTCCTGTCTGATCGGGCAGAGACTGCGGGCAGACAAAGGTTTGAATCACAGCACATTAAACACAGAGTTATGCATATAGGCAAAGCGTTAATAATTAAATGATACATAACATCTATTTCATCATATGTTTGTGTGCACTCAAAGGGAAAATTAGCTTTCAGGAATGGTAATGTTATTGCTTTGTGCAAGCCCAATAAATCAAACGGGGCTGGGTTACTTTAATAGTGGGTTACAAAACCAATGGAAAATCAGCGTCAAGTAAACTGGAAAGAGCCTTTTACATACCATTATTATCAGAGCGGCGATGTTGGATGTGTCTTCTGTTGGAAATGGCAAAGTGCAATGCAATCTGGGATGTCTTTATCGTTAACAATGAGAGACAGCGTGATTTAACTGCAGGCTCTACAGCTGCGTACAACACACTTTCAGAGGGAAATGCCATGGGTCCATCTTCGTTTAATGTACAAATGAGATCTCAGTCATCGAGTTTCTAAAGCAGTTGAAGGTATAGACAAATTCCAGCAACAATATTACTACACTTTATTGCATCAAGAATAAGCTAACCATAATGAGTCACGCATCAATGAGATAATCCCAAAACACACACATTAAGATAAGAACTCCTAGGCCCATGAAGAGTACTGAAACTCAGATACTAAACGATACTAAAACTAGTATTAAAATTAGATCGAATTAGATTTAGTATTGATAGTAAAAAAGTCACATTCACAGGACTATAAAACTTTCCTAAATAGCTTTAGAATGCTCTTGAGCTGTATCCAAACAAGTATAAAACCACACAGACTGCTATATTCCCATGGACCACTATGGAACCTACCTGGACGACTGAGGGACTACACAGATATAAGGCCACATGGGGACATAAAAGAAAGTGCTATGATTTCATGTTGAAAATTATCAACCGTTTTTATCATCACCTTTGTATCGTTATTGAGTATCGCATTTATTCCTTATCAAAATAGAGTTTGAAATTTTAGTATCGTGATAACACCACTACTGACCAGGATCTTGGCTCTAGATTTGAAAAAGGCTACACAGGTGTTGTATTACTGCTCCTGAGAGGATGCCCAGTAGCAATGAAAGATCTCTTGACGTAAGGCTGAGTGATTTGGGAAAAATATCAAACTGCGACTTTTCTGAAAAGTACTGCGATTGGAATTAAATTTGGAATGTATGCTTCTGTTCAAAGTTTTTAACGTGTCCCGAAGAATTGACAAAAAGAAATATGAACAGATGCACTAATACAAGAATCACATTTCAGTACATGTTAGTACAGATCTAAACAACGGGGTTAGCAATTTTTATGCAGGGTAATAAAACAGGATGGAGAAAATTACTGTACTTTGTAAATTGTAGGTTTTGCGATTTGCTAATAGCATGCATCCAAACTGCGATTTGAATGGATGTGATTTCAATTCAATTAATCTTGCTGTCCTCTCTTAAATACATAAGATAAAATATTGTTTCAGGTGTTCCAAAGCTATGGTATGCAAGTAGGTCTGTCACGATAACACAAGCACAAAAATTGCTACAGAGAAATATTGCAGTAAACGATAATATTGAAACTACTTTATGCCACTAATTAAGATTAAAATAAACCCTTTTTAAATAGATATTAAAAAGGCCTGAGTTGCAACACATAAATACCTGAATGAGCCAACAATTTGCCATAAGAGTGACTTATTCAACCCTCTAGCTCAAATGTAATTATATTAGAACCAAAATAGCAAAAATCTTCCCCACTGCAAAGAAAAAGCACTCACGATAAGTATTGAAGTCCAAAATATATTGTTCCAGCTTTCATATACTGAAGGATAAATCGATATAGTCATTATTGTGACATGCTGCCTCTAGTGGTATGCAAGGCCCTCTGCACCTTGTTCGGCTAGTCAAGATTTAGAACTCATTTTAGACAATGTTTAGCCCTCATTTGGGGCAGACATAGTCTGGATTTAGATCAGGAGGTACTTTGAGAGCAAAATATTCCCTTAGGTGATACTTGATGAGAAAAGCTTGAGAATACCTGATTAAAGTAGCAATTGGTGAAGTTGTAGAGTCATTCCAGCAAAGATGAACACAAAGTTCCTAGTATCAAATTTCAAGATGATCCAACTTCAAGTTAATTTTGTGCTCATCCAAGTCCCAGAAAATGAGAATTGCATCAGGAATGGCATTCTGTGTAAAATCTACCAATTCGATAGAAAAAATACACTGCAGAAGGAAGTAGAAAATTGCTGTACTGACCCCTAAGCAAATTGAGAAAGGAAACGAGCATCAAGGACAAAACACGCAATATCTAATGAATTGTTTAAGCCAAAAGAAATGGAGGCTCTTAAGTCAGCAGACTGCATGTGAATTTGTGCAAACCAATTATTACACCTACACACATCTGAGGAGAGCCGAGAAACTATTTAAGTGGGAGTATACGCCGCGTGCGCCAGCTGAAATGTCACCTTAGATCAAAATGCGTAACGTTGCTGAGTGGTAAGAGGCAGAGGAAGCCTTATTGCCGTGGAGAGGAAGAGACTTTATTAATTGGGGAGCTGCATAAATGCAGCGTCTGGCTGTTGCACCACACGATTCATCTCTGCACTAGTCTTATATCATTTTTAGAGAGAAACACAAATGGACTCGCAATAACCTCGGGGCAAGAGAGGAGTTTTAAGACTTAACTTCCCCCACACTTAAGGCTTGAAAGGACTTAGACACACCCCCCGCTAAGGCGAACAATTTATAAGCCGGTGACGACAACCCATCCCCCGCTTATTTCAATATGCTTTGAAAAGGTCGTCAAGGCAGAGTTGAGACTGTTCAAATAGTAGACAAGTTTTACATTGTCAATAAAGGCTTCTAACAGTAATAATAAGTTGGCCTCCAAAGTTACAGTTACTACTATGCTACTCATGTTTTACTCATCGAGATATGAGAAAATGCAATACTATTAGATCAACTGGATTGTTTTTTTTGTTTTTTTTTCCAAATGTTAGCCTTATAAATGTATTTCGTAAGTATGCAATTAAATACAAAAAAAAAAGTCAACTTCTAAGTTCCATAGAAGTAGGCTTCAATTTTGCTATCTTCAGACTAAAGTTGGACTTGTCTCTCCACAGATCTGAGGTTGGGCTGGTGGCACCAAATGCTTCCCAATATCTCCATGGAGATACAAGGTCAAATGCCATATCATAGAATATTCCTACAGTAAACATTATTGGAGAAAAGCAGGTGGCATACTGCACCTTTTAGACTGCTTCAGGTCCAAAGTTAGAGATTTAGCCCCTTGCTACACAGTTAGCCCAGCTGGGGCAAAAAAAAATAGCTCTGACTTCCTCTGTGTTAGCATGCGGCTAAACTGTGGAGGTTATCTGCAGGTTAAAAACACCTGGATCGGGCTAAACAACTAGCCTCTGCAGTATCTCTCCTCATCATCTGATAGGAAACTGTGCTCGCTGCCAGAGGGAGAAGGAGAATCACAACAAACTGGAGAGTTTTATCAATACGACTGTCTACCGTATCAACAAAGTCTGCCCAAACATTTTAACAAGGCACACTCCTAAACTGAGGGAAGAAGTTTCACAGGTCAACAGGCACAGGTATCGCTTCAACACTCCAGTAATGAATAAACAAACATCTAAAAATAACCAGACAAGAAACCGTTTAGCCCAGTATCTCTTTAATGTGGCCAGTGCTAGACTGAAAATATCAGATCATAAACAGGAGGGATTAATGGGGAGGAAAACGGCTATCCATATAAACTTGTTATGGAAGTGTAAAGATGCAAGTCAGCAAGATGCAGTTAATGGAGCGAGGAGGGGCTTTTAGAAAGGTCAAAGTTCAAAAAAGATGATGGTAAGGGATACAGTTCATGTAATATGATGGGAGTGATGTAATCGATCATTATATTTTATTGCAGGTCCACACTTCGTGTAGACTGATTGCAATTTCAATTTTGTTTTAAAAAAGCTTTATGGGGAAACTACAGAGCTAGAGTACATTACAACCATTACGGAAAAGAGAGAGATGCACTTTGGAGGGTATTTTGAGTCAATAGTGAAAGCTGAGTCAAGAGGCATCCATTACCTGTCTGAGTTTTACTTACACTATGTTTTCATGTTTTAGAGATCCATTAGATGTCACTACTTAGATGTAAAAATGTAGGAGTAAACTACATTGTTTCCAGAATAAACACAGCAAACATTTTGTCCCATTATAATTATAAGGTTCTATATGGGTTCTGGGTTGTTGTGAGATATTGAGGTTTAAAGTTCTGACTGCTCAGAGCACAGCAGAATTAGGAAATTGTTTTTTGCTTTTTTTGTTTTTTTTACATTCTTGTATATGTACAGATGGTAATTGGGAATGAGAATACATGTAAAACCTATATATATATTAGATAAAACCTTAAAATTCTAAGAGAGTGATTGCTGAACAGTGACAATTTTAGATTTTTTTTTTTTTTCCCCAATTGACCTGATTGTTATAATCAATTACAATTACAATTAATTTCCTATTTTGTCTAATAAAATATTTGAGAGAAATTTTTCAGGAGACTAGTACATAATTAGACATTTTCAAATTGCATATGTTGACTCAATGTGCTATTTCAATAGTGAATCGTATGTCCAGCCTTACAGAAAAGCACTTGTTTCATGAAGTTATATGGAACAAATCATCTTTGTATTGTCCAGTCTCCGTACAGCATGCCATCGCTCACATGTTTTTACTGTTATGAAGCATAACACAAAGTCTGTGCGAGCAGTGAGAAAGAAAACAACTACATTTGCACATTTTAAACCTGTCCATATATCAGATTTATGCTTTCATTTGCAGCCTTAAATTCAGCCTTGCATATGTGCGATCTTGACAAAGGGACAATATTGGCAGCGCGCTGGTGTTGAAAAAAAGTGCTGACCTGCGTCGTAAACATAGAGCTGTGGAAGTCAGTGTGCTGCTGCTGATGGGCCTCGGCTATAGCACACTGTCATTATGTCCAGAAGCACAGCTGGGCCACACCTGTTGGCCCCCAGTGCCCAGGCTAATTCACAATGTACCACAATATACACAGGCCTGGGTACTGGCGCTAACACTGCCTGCTCGCTAATTTATCCACAGATTATGAATATGCTGTCATCGCCACCATATGTAAAGATTGAGCTAAGAGTTAAACAAGGGTTAAGCCTAGTGTTCAGATGTTCAGATTATACATGCGGCTTTTAGTGATTTCAAGACATGATAACAGACATGCGAAGACCTTGGTTAAGCTACGGGCGCCTAACTTATGTAAATGCATTAGAAAAGGATTAAATTATGATGAACTACATAGGATCTTCAGGAGAGTCTAGCCAATGGAACAAAGAATGTATAGTGTTTTTACTTAAGGCTGGTAGCATCACCCCAGTACCTCAAGTTACATTTTTTGTAGTAAAAATAAAAGCAACAGAAGCAGTAATAGTACGGATAAATAATAGCAACAGCAAAATTAGTTTTTCTTATATGTGATAGTGCCAATTTTATATGGTAATAAAAGTAGAAAATTTGACTGTGCAACTTCTTGTAAATTCACATTTTGTTTAATACTAATTTGGTAGTTTGTAAAAGTAATATAGCAGAATTTCTTTCGTCAATTACAGCCCTAGTATGTACGTACACTACATTTACTACTTGAATGCCACCTCCAGTTCAGACTATGTTAAAACCCAAGGGCACCCTACACCCGCAGTGGATACTTCTTGAGACAGTCTGGAGATAAGGCCGGGTCGGTTTGCAGTGAGAGAGGGGAGCTGGTGGCACATGGAGACTGGAGGTGTGAGGACGACAAGGGCAGTGGGAAAGCTAGCGCACATAAACACTGATAAGATTGGGCTGCGCGCGCTGACCTTGAGCCAGTGGACGTGCCTCTATGCGCAGTTACGTCCGCCGCATGGGAGAGGTAGCATGTGTGCAGGAGACGGAGTGACCGACAGAACATGTGTTAGCCCGGGGAGGGGGGTGCTGCTAGCCTAACATGTTTAACACAGGCGAAGCGAGATACAAGATGGAGAGAATGAAGGAGCGGTGATAAGACTTCGACAAGACAGTTTTTCATGTTTAGGAACACACCTTCACATGTATTAACGATGATTTTACATTTGTCCATTGAAGCGTTGTCAAAAGTATCGGAAATCAGATACTAATTGATACCAAAACTAGTATTGAAACTGCATACTATTTGAGCAGGTATTAATACTAAAAAAGTCACAGGACAAAAATGAACCTTTGTAAATTAGAATGATCTTCAGCTCTATAAGATAAAGACCACATAGACTAGATTACACAGATATAAGGCCACATGGTAATATAAAAGAAAGTACTACAATTTAATGTTAAAAATGGCATACTATTGTCTAAATAAAATGTGTTTTTATTATCATCCTGGTATTGGAATCACTTTTGAGTATCAAGTCTATTCCTTCATCGAAACTGAGTTTAAAATTTTAGTATCGTGGCAACACCAGTTCAATGTAAATAAAAAATATTTACCTAAAACAAGTTAACAATATAAATAGGTCCATCTACAGGTCCCTAAAAGTAAACAAAGCCATGCTAAAAGAGCCAAAGTCCACCATTTCTGGGCCACTGGTTTCAATGTAACATCACAAAAGTTGACATAGTTTTACACTAAACCTTTTTCCTAACCTTAACCTTACAGATTTGTGCCTAATCTTAACCAGACATAGAGCCTATGGCAACACGTTCACGGACAATCTACAGCTAATATGCAAAGTTACCCATTAATATAGACTGTGCCCCCATAGTCTAAAATTCTCCCTCATAGTCTAAAACAACCTTGAGGACTATATATTGTCATCACAAAATTAGACTTCTTTGCTGATTGTATTATCATAAACCTAAAGCGAGAATACACAGGCAAAAAAAAGATATGACATATGACACATGTAGGCCTATGTTGACAGTCAAATATCTGTTTTGTTGTTTGTGACAACATGTTTTAAACTGCTAATTAGCCTAAGCAAGCAGAATAGAGCAGAGACAACACAAACTAGACATGAAACGATTCGCTCTAAATAATTTGAAAAGCGCTTTATCACCTTTAATGCCCTTTAAAAAACAAGGAACTAAGGCAACAACTGAAAGGAAGTGTAACGAATTCGCTTATAAAATAACTTCATGAAAAATAAAGAGGGACATGTTGGAGGAGGTGCATCCTGGTGGAGGTCTGTGGGATAGGGTCCTCTGGGTGGAGGTCTGCAGCCAGATTCTCTTGGAAAACTGAACTGATTCTCCACCACTGGCCCCGCCTTCTAATTATGGCATTTCCAAAAGAAAGCAAATTTAGATTTATTCAAATGATCATGAGTAAGTACAGTGTTGAGAGCGGAGATAGGGGATAGTCGAAAATAAAAACTTACAGGTTAAGCCAATCCCGCATGAATCAGTCAATACAACTCAAATGAGTTCATAATGAGGGGCTACCATCATAACAAGATTAAAAAGTAGATTTTGCATTATGTACATCTCTTTTATGGTCATATCTAATGAAGTAAAAAGGCAGGTAGTGTACATCCCAGTTCTGATTTTATTTACAAATTCGCTCCCCGTACTGACCAGCTATTACAGACCATTTCTCCGTTGCTTCTTATGTACCAAGTCCCTGGGATAGCATGTTAGCCTTGACAACAGCGCAAGCTATGTCTCTTGTTGATGCTGCAAAACATCACCACCTCATCCATCTCAATGTAACCAGCACCTATGTAAGAGTGGCCTTCACATAATCCAACAGTAGTCACAGTTCAGCAGTGTAACACAAAATGATGACAGCATGTGTGCTATTTGATACAATATGTCAGCTGAATAAGTTGACCTAAAACCTACCAGAAAAACTACATAAAGATGGAGGATGTCCTTGTTTTTTATAGCAAATATCTCTATAGACATTTTACTGTTGTATGTATTGTGCCATGAAAAGCGCTTGTGTAGTTTTTGATTGTTTAGTTCATATGGTAGAAAATGCTGAAATTCAGGTGTAATTGTCAAAAACAAATTAGAACTTCTGTGAACACATTAATTTGAAAAGGTAACAATTAACTACTATCTAATACTAAAAGCAAAAGCGCCATTATGAATATTTACAAAACACCCACAACAGAAATGGTCTATGTTGGTCTGTGAGCTTATGATGAATAGTTAGTGGCACTAATTATCTCATTTGGTAGCTACAGTCAGGAAGCAAGCCAGTGATACCACCAGGCCAAGTTACAGGTCAGATCTGTACAGAGGCGACCCCACTAGTAAGAATGCATGTTTTGACGGGTAATTTATCAGCAATCGCAAGCAGGTAGGAGACTCCCTGACTCAACAGGTTAAAAATGGCTTGTTTAACAATAATGCATATTACCTTGTTATTTAGACAGAAAACATATCAACCAAATAAACATTGACTTACATTTAACTTGGGAATGAATAATTTGGGGCTTAACCATATTTGCCTCCTTTCACTTAGCCTGAAAAAAGTCGGGGTTTCTCTTCATTACACTGTGCTTGTGACAACAGGCAGGGCGGCTCGGAGGGGAACAGCGGAGCATGCCGGCGAATGCATGAGACAAATCATTTTTATCTGGGAGCCCGCCGGGTATTGACAAACCAGGGATGCATTTAGATAGCCCAATTAAAAGGGGGAAATGAAGCAACGTTGAGGCACTTTATGGCAGCGTGGCCCCTCTCTGCCCTCTGGCCCCTGCGCTCCCCGACACCTCATGGGAGACCCCGCTCCTCCATGCACACAGCCAGGGTCCGGGGGTGGCATGAAAGCAAAGACGGCGGGTGGCGGGAACACAAGTGGCTTTGAGATGAAATGCGCCGTGTTTTTCAAAAGAGACATGACGTAATGTAGTTGAGCCGTCTCACTTGAGTTGTGGCTGCGACTGTGGGCCTTAGGCAGGGTACCATCTGATCAATGGCTAATTAGAGGCAGGGCAATATTCTATAGAGGTGAGGAAAGATCTCCCTTCATAGAATAATATATTTTTATGGCTTTTGGGGTAATGCCAGAATGTTTCAAATGGTTTAGTTTTTGTTTTTTACTGATCAAGACCACACTTCCTCATGCATAAGCTTTAGCATAGCAAGATCTAACCAATGCTTCTAGTGGTTTTAGTTTTGATGTTATACTTTTTTGGGCTATAGTCACTTCTTTTAGTCAATAAGTTGAAGCTGTTTTTGTCAGCCAAATTCTTAAATACACAATTATTCATTTAATTAGGATTATACAGAATTATATGAAGAAAGTAAAAAGGAAGGAGTGAGTGCATTGGAGTTTTGGGAGTAACTAATCTGCTTTTTCATGAATAAAGATGCAGTTTACAGTTGTGCAATCCTTATAATTCTGAACGTTTTTGCCCCCTACTACTTTAAAATTGAAGTAATATAATTCATTTATGTCATTAATTCCTAGTTTTTCCAGTCATCTACTGTTGACACACAACCACCGAGTCCTCGTAATCTGACAATACAACTTTATGAGCGAAGCAAGTGTACCCAGAGACACCCATGCTACAGGGAGTCTCTGGGTACACTTGCTTTGCTCACATAGTTGTATTGTCAGATTACAAGGACTACAAGCAGTAGTCAAACGAGCACGATTTTGAAAGCTAACACGACTCTGACACACTCGTGACAAGCTGTAGCTGCACTGTTCCAGACTAAAGACGTCCCCAACGTGCAACTAACTGAAGGTACATGGCTGGGTCAACAGTGGCCTGCAAGACATCGGATTTGATGCAACATTGTGAAACCTCAAAGGATGTGTCTGCAATCGATGCCAGCCGTATTTGTTCTACAGTGTCTGAGCGCGTCATCTTCAATGTCATCCACTGCTTTCGCCACCACGCTTTAGCTCACCCTGCTCTAATTATCAGACCTCTACTTGTCATCTTTTGGTAAATGGTTCGTCCGTTGAGAATTCCACCAGGCAGCCATTTTAGGGGCATAGTTTCGGACATACAAAAAAAAACAAAAAAAAAAACTGCTCAATGCAGATTGGGGTAACCTAAGACCCCTTTCGGTGTAGGTAGGCCTCAACAGCTTTTCAATCAACAGGGTGGAAGTGTGGACGAATAGCAATGCCGATATGTGCCGAGGCCAGCTGCCTGCGAGTGTTACATTTCACAAGCCACCGTTAACAGATCCGCAAAGATTCAAGCCGGGTCTACATTGCATTCTGTTTTGGTGTTGGCTATTGTCAGGAGAAATGGATACCTCGGCATCTTTTAGCATTTCGCCTGATGATTTGAAACCGTGTTTTTAGCTCATGTTTAAAATGGGCACCTACAAACAGCAGCATTTGCGAGAAGCAGTTAGCAGAAGTCTATCATTTAACATGTGGCTAGTAATCTTAGAAAGGACGGGGAAATGAGAACGGAGATTTACATGACAATGGGATCTTTTTGTGTATTAAGGAAGAAATACTATCAAAATGTGTGGAGATGGAGACAAAATGACAATCTAGACTTCATCTATAAGTGAAGAATGTGCTGTGTGCAAAGCAGTGTTTGATAAAGTGAGCTCCAGTAAATTAAAAACTCAAACAGAAATCTGTGTTTTTTTTAAATACATGCAGAAGAATAAATATGGCGCAAAAGAAAGCAGAGTAGGATGTTCTGACAGGGACGGTGCCAGCATTACCTGTATCAATTATATGATATTATCATGAGGAATATCTAAGATAAAAATCTACAAGCTTGAGCCAATAGTAGAGGCAAGGTCCATTATGCAGTATGTATTCATTCAATCATATATCACAAAATTAGTAATAGACATTTTGACTGAGCTCATTTCCATTTGACATTACAGGCCTATGGATGTTCTGGTGTCATCTGAAAACCAGTGATACTGAATCCAGAGATATAACAGTTTTCTTCCTGTGTTTTTTTGAGAGTGCTTTCAAAATGTGTGTACACATGAAGACAGTATTGAAAAAGCTTTGGAAAAATTGACAATCTAGCTTCCGCCGCGCTTTTATGTGGGGAGAATGCGGTGTGCAGAGTCTGATAAATCTGAAAAACTTTGGGTGATAGGTACCTAATAAAAGCCCCGCAGAGCAGCGTCTCCCAGTGCCAGGAGGCTACACTTTGTCTCTGACAGCCCAGCCTTCCAGATGCTTTCCCTCAATAAATTTCTGCCTCACACCAGGGATAAGGCGCTAGCACTCAACAAGATGAGTAGTCTGACTGGCTGCACTGAAAGTGTCAACTGCGTTTCAAAATAGCACTCTGCGCTTTGTGAACGTCCACTGCCAGAGCGTATGTCTTCAACTACTCAATAACAACACGCAGTTTCACTGTCTGTTTCGATGCCATTTTGTCTAGCTTTCAAATCCTTCTCCACCGAACAAACAGGCACTGACCTAATAACGCATTTCATTCAGCTAATGATTTCCCATTGGCAAAAAAACTGCCCAGACACAAAATGATGCATTCAGAAACACAAGTCTACTCCAGCGTTGTTAATGGCTGCCATTAGAAAATCTCCCAGAGCTTTGCACCAGAGAGGATGACTTTGGCTGGACTCAGAACAGCACAGGCACGAGATGATTCCCTCTGCTGAAGAGGGAGCTGCTGCTGTAACAATGGGTCCACATTATCAGCCATGACTCAATATGTGCAACACTCTAATGGACTAATAAGGGCTCTTCAGGCTTTCAAATGTGGGGTTACTGCAAATATATCACTTCCTTTTGCGTTATATAAAACTAGAGCAGCTTTACACAACACAGTTCATTGGCTCATACATTTCATCAAACAGTGTGCAATTACAATTAGATTTGCACGTGGATTCAATTCACAGTTTTAAACACATTCAGGAGCCTTAACATTCGAGAAAAGATTGAAATATGAACTGTTATACTAATTCAAAAATCCCCTTCATTTCAGAAGATGTTTACAGAGGTCTTAAATCCTTTATTAAAAAAGACTAGATAAGAGACAAAATTGAGATTTTGATTTGCTTGTCATTAACTGCACAGCCCTACCGCTAACACACTACAGTGTTCAGAACAGAAAATATACTAGTTTAAAAGCTTGCTTGTTTGCCGCTACAGTTAATTTTGCTAAAATTTTCTTGACACACACCAATCAAATCTTTGTGAAAATCTGGATCAAATAAAGTTCAATATTTCTGTTGTTCAACCACCATCTTGAACAAATCCCAAATCAGTCTCATAAAAGCTTCCATTTATCCCCATGGTAGAGGCATGGGTTTGGGCTGGCACACATAGCGACCTGACAGATGATGAAAAGTCCGCTGAATAAGAGAGTAATCCATCACTAGTGCCATTTGGAGTTTGCCGGGCCCCTCTCCTCAACAATGCCTTGAGTGACAGCCAAAGATAAGGGCCCTCTGTTGACCAAAACCACCAGCACATGGGAAAACAACTGCATAGTCATCACACCCGAGTGACAAACCAGGACATTATGAGAGCTTTTGTGAAATATCTTTGCATTCATTACCATCTCAATCCATGTTTTTGCATTGAAGTCCTGGGACAAGGCTAAACAAAGAAAAAACGGAAAATGGAAGACAATGGAAGTGAGCTATTGAAAAGACATTGGATTGTGTTGAAAATGCCAACGATAATTGAAGTATAACAGCAAGGGAAATTAATTATTTGCTTAGCGTTTAACAGAAAAAGATGTCTTGTAATCCCTATGTCGTATCCATTGCGGTCAACTGTACAAGGTTATTTGGGTTAAATTGGAGTATGGCTGCACAATGAATGGTGATTGAATCAAAATCACAATTTCAATGCGTGCAATCTAAAATATCTTGTCATTTTATTGAAATCTCTTACTAACCTTGAACTTAAAAGGCTTCTGCAAACACGTTCTGAAATGCATGAGATTCTTGTATTGCTTAAGCAGTTCGTATTTCAGTCTTCTCTCAAATGTTAATGCTCAAGGATATGTTTAAAATGTGCACTGTGAATACAACCTAATCGCAATACTTCTTTTTTATTTTTTTTTTCCAAAGTCGTGCAGTAAAAGATGTAGAACCATTTCTTATCAGATTTTGTCAGATGTTTTGAATGAAGAGGCAGCAATCCTACCAATTTTATCAGATCTGCGTGTGGCTATGATTTTGCCAATACACGATATATTTTTCTGGAAGAAAAGTAGTAAATTAAATAATTAGTCCCATAGGTGATAGTAGTTCTGATTATCCATCTTACCTGGTATTAGAGCTAGTATAGAAAATCTGACTAATCCATACTAAAATTAGAACAAAAACTAGAAGATGAACCTTTCCTGAATAGCTTTAAAATGAGCTATATATTGAGCTATATCAGAACAAGTATAAGGACCTCTTTGCAACCAAGAACTATGAGATAATGTTAAAAATGACATTCTATTGACAAAATAGTTTTATTTTATTTATTTACTTTTCTTTTTTTTTTTTTTTTTATTATCATCGTGGTATCGGAATTGGTCTACTCCTTAGTATCAAAATCTAGTTTGAAATTCTAGTATTATGACAACACTAATTAGAACTGCTATAATGAAAGGTACATCAATGCAAAAACTACATCCACATGCTTAAAAACTACAATTGATACATACAAAGGTCAAACTCAAACCTGCAATCCTGTGGTTATGTGGTCACCCAAACTTGTTGCGCGTACCTTTTGAAATGCACGGAAAATCAATTACTCAACTACTTAAGTAAAAGTATCTTGTTACCTCTGACCACAGTAACTGACTGACTGGTGTTAATATGTAATTAGACTCTATAGATTTTGACAGGAAGTACTTCCCTCACCGTTTCCCCATCGGGAGTATCAAATGAGCTTCAAACCAGAAATCTCGCCCCCAAAAATAATTAAGCAAATGAAATATTCAACATAAAACGTCTTATTATAGCATCAGTGCCTCATAAATTTGTAGAAATGAAATGAGTGGATTAATTTGAGTGCTAATGGGGGTAGAAAAACCCGGTAATCTCCAATGCAAGTTCATTTAGCATTTAGAAGTTTTGCACCACCTACTTCTGCATGTATCTCTTGGGTTGCTAGCTCATAAGAAATCTGGGGAAAGGGCGACGGTCTTGAACCAAGCGGTGAAAAGCTAATCATGACAAAGATCTCGGCTTTAAGTGCTCCAAATGGGGAAGGCTGCACACTTCCAATTAGCGCATTAGCTGTAACCCCAGGCTCCAATGTCATTTTTACTTCTTGGTGCAGGGCAAGTTGGGTTTAAGTGCTAAAGTGCATGGCTTTCTGAAGAAGTGAACAAAAAAACAAGTATATTGCACTCTAGAGACATTTGGGGTGATGGAAAAGCTAATATGGGGGAAAGTAGTTTTGCTTGTTGACTCAAGAGAGAAATCAAACCATTAAAGTTACCCATAGCACACTTAAGCATAATAATGTTAAACCAATATATTACCATGTTATGAAAGTGTAAGAACAGACAGAAAGGAAAGGAGAATTATTGATTTTGCCTATTGCAAGACTTAGGCTTAGGCAAAATCAATACCAAGATAATAATTAATACCAAACTAAATACTGGTTGAAGTATTGAACATCTTAAAAAGTATTTTGACCACATAGTGAAATAAAATACACAATTACTGTTTTGTTTTTCTTTTAAATCAAGCAAGTTTTACCTTCTATCGAAATGTTTGTATTGGACAACACTGCTAGAGTACAGTGAATATCTGTATGGTAAATATTCCCAGGGTTGAAGGCAGAAGTTCTGTAGGTCATGTGAAAGATAGAAAAACAAGTTAAAGTGGTAAATAGGCAGAGAGACCCACATCTGAGCCTAAGTTAGAACAGATAAGTGATTCCTCATGCTTCCTAATGTGTGTTCAAAAGGGCATTATAAACACATAATTCACTGATGCCAATGCATATCATGACGTAAAGGGACATAGGACCACACAATCAGTAGTTATTAGCTAGTTATACAACTTGTCACTCGAACCTTGCCAAAATGTATAGTAGTATATATATATATATATATATAGTTCTTATTTCATCATTCTGATATGTGCAGTACAACACACACTAAAGGCTGCAACACACAACAGGATTTTTTGTTTTTTCAAGAGAATGTTAAACTCAAAATGAAAATCATTAAGCTAAAACACAAAAGAAATATGTGGCCTCTTTTCCTTCAACTTTTCTGGCTTCTGATAATAACTGGGACTTGTAACGAGTACACTGGCTTTTGACTGCAAGGGGCTGGATAAGTAAAATACACTGTACTTAGCTGACCTAGTAGCAGACAAGGCGCCAGTTCATTGGAGTCATGGTAATAATATCATCATCTCAACAAAAACAATATAATTTACTGTAGTTTACAGGGACCTAATTGTAAGTCTCAGCCTGAACCACTGAAAATGGATTATTTAGCTCAATGACAAACCCAGGTCAAACCTCCTGCTGTGTGGTGTGGCTCAGTTGTCCGGGGCACAGCGAAGGCATCAGCGTTCTTCTTGAGTAAATAAAAACCCTGGCAGGCTCCCCACAGGCCGCCCCACATACACAGCTTTAACACAGGGCCACCGAGCTGCTCCAGAACACTTGCACAGACCAGAGTCCCATGTAGCCACAATAATCCAATATTTGAGCTGCAGGTCAGAGCCGTGGTAGAGGTCGCGCTGTGGGTGCTTCTGCATAGTAAACACTGCATGCCATCATGGACACGGAGCACAGGTTTAGGAGCTGTTACATGGGCTAAAGTTACAATATGGAAAAAGGTTTTGCTACACTATTTTCAGGCCTTTCTTGTTTAGTAGGGCTGTAGTCGACAAAAAAAAAATTCTTGGTCGACTACAGACATGTCCTGTTAATCAATTAAAACGGGGGTGGTAAAACTCTCAAAATTATTACGCATCTCCATTTATCTGACCCAAACTGCCCAAACCACAAGACAACAACTGCACGGGAGTTCAAGCAATATTATACAGAAAAAAAGCACTAGGAAACAATGTATATTTATAGAGACAGATTTAATTAGTTTAATCTGCCTTTTTACCAAAAAGTACCAGATCTTCAGCTAACTCAGTCACTTCTCCTTTCTGCTGTTGTCCCATATAAATCCTTATAACCAAAATATAATCATTAGTCTAACTAATACAAATTTTGGTCGACTAAGACACCATCAACCGATTAATTGACTAAAAGACAGCCCTAGTGTTGAGATAAAGAAAGTGATAAAATTAAAGTCATTTTTAAAATATATATATTATCATTTAGGACAATCTCATGTTTCATCTTGTCTTGTGAGAATTGAGTCCATGAGAACTAGACAAGACTATTTATAATAAAATTTTGCAATACAGCTTTGGCCTCAAATGTCCTATTTTTGCTGGCATTGTAGCACTGCTCTTTGGAACTACAGCTTCTCAAGATATGTAACTCAACAGCACTCCACCCATTTTTGTCCACGTCAAATGTACACAGAAAAGAAAAAAAAATCTCAGAAGGTAATTTTCCTCACTGTGGCAATTTTACATAAGCATTTCAGCATCTTGGTGGTGGTAGTTAGGAATGTCTTTGAATTCAAGTGATGCACCTGGATAATGTGGTACAGAAGAACCATTTCTGTAACCAAATAGGATTTAGTTAAGCTAAGGTCATACAAGTGAGGCAAAAGAATGCATACAAAAGATAAGTTCTGGGAGATGAATGTGTTGTCTTGTTTTAGCTAAAACCTATATTTAGACTGAAGAGGAAAACTGCATTGCTTTGCTTTTTGAATACACGGAAACTATTTATTGCACTGCAGACATTTGGGGTGATGGAAAAGCTAATATGGGGGAAAGTACTTTTGCTTGTTGACCCGAGACATAAATCAAATCAGTCACCCAAAGCTCATGAAGGCTTAAGTATAACCATTTAATCCTTGAACCAATATTTTAGGACAGCAAAAGAGCAAATTTGCAATGGATATAACAAAAGCGTATTACCGATTTTATTAATCAAAAAAAGGAGAAAAGTACATTTGATAAAGCATCTGGGAACGTAAACTAATTGATACAAATCTTTCATTCACATGACAAGTTATAGCATAATTGTATTTATTCATTATATGCATGTCAAGCTTTATAAGTCACAAACTCGATTTCCACACTAAGGAATTGACTCCATACATACCGTTTCCCATACCACAATAATAATACATGATTTATTTAGACAACAGAATGTCATTTTTAACATTAACAATAGTACTTTGATTTATATTACCATGTGGCCTTATACCTGTGTATTCCCTCAGTCGTCCAAGTATATTCCATAATGGTCCATGGGTGTATACTAGTCTATGTGTCTTATACTTGTTCTGATACTGCTCAAGATCATTCTAAAGCTTTTCAGGAAAGGTTCATTTCTGTTGACCTTTTTTTTAAAATATCAATACATGCTCAAATGAGTATCTACTTTCGATACTAGTTTTAGCATCAATTAGCATCTGATTTTTGATACCTCCGACATCCCCTACATAGCATTTCAGGATGTTCTGTCATTCACCAGATGTGCTCATTCTGTAAATTAGCTCAAGTATGACAATTAGGTTAGCTGGAGATGTGACTTTGCCTCCCGCGTGTTTATATGAAAACAAGAAATCTACTTAGACGTCTTAATGAAGCTTGGAGCCTGTACAGTCTACCACAGCTCCCTGCACACAACCCTCTTGGACTGCTGCTCAGCCCTGCTCAGCTGATCCCATGGGACAGCCCCGGATTCTGATGCTAGGTGGACCGTGCTGTGATTCCCCTCTGGCGTCTCCCTGTTCCGCTAGGCCCGGTGTTAGCATAGCAACTCACAGGCCTCCCGCTAGGAACATGCCCGATCTGTGTAATGAGTTTTGCCACTGTGCTTGTATCTCTGACAGTATTAAGGCGAAGCAATGCGGCGGACACATAGCACTTCGACTGCCACTGAGCGACACGGCTACACTTGTCTTCTCTATGTGACCTTTGTCTTGTACAGAGCAACAACTCAACTCGTATCTCGTGCTACAGCTAAGACTGTGTGGGAGGCACTTCAGCGAGAGTTCCAGGGTAGAAAACATGTATTAAGGGTTACTTTGACAGCAAGTGATTAGAGAAGTGATAGTTAAATAAAAAATATTGCAGACATTTCATAAAGCTGTATATGTATGAGAATATTTCCTGAAGGCATATGTTTTGATTACTTTTTCTATCAACTGCAACCCATTTCAAGCATACCTTTTTTTGTGTCGCTCCTCTTCACAAAGCAGTAGAACAAAATTATCTTATTTTATTTATTAACTTTTCTGTTCTGTATCTATTTGCAAAACCATAAAATGGGTAAGAGTTACGAGGTTAGACCAAATAAGGCAAAAATAAACACTATGTTTAGCTGTATGATTTATGTCATGAAAATAATAATTTATGAGTGACCATATCTGGGCTAGGTCAGTGCTGCAGGGCTAAGTGGAGAAGACAATGTTCCACACTGGGACAGTTAGGGCACTAAAAGTTAATAAAGGTAATCCCAGGTGTTTGATAGAATACAGGAATTCATTAGAACATATTAGGTCCTGTGCCAACGGCTCCTTTGTCCTGCCATGGGACAAGTAGTAAGCCTACAGCGAGGATATTGTTACACTAAAAGTGAAGGAGACATTCTCACTTTCCCTGATGCGTGTTTGTGGTCGAGCTGTTGGTCTGTATTGCGTGACTTTGTGATGGTGTTTATGTGGTGGGATCCAGCACCTGTACATCTCAGTGAGCGAGGGTAAAAATGGATTCTTGTGCAGAGGAGGACTTACGGAAATGGTAATCTGAGTTTTCTGGGGAGTGGTTTTGAATTTGTGTCACCAGATGGCTAATACTTGTGGGCGGACACGCCACCATGGCAACAAAATATGTTCACTGTTGAATTAAAATAATTGTGCGTCCCTTACGCAACGATGCAAATTAGCTTGCATGTCAAATTCGCTAAACTCAAATGGCAATTTAAATTAGGTGGCTAAACAGCATTTAAAAATTACAAGTGGGGAATGAGCCAGAGTTCTCCCAGGTGAAATATGGCTAGAATTTAGAAAAACCTGTTAATATTAGCTGCCACTTTAAAGTAATAGAATTAAAAATCCAACTGCCTGGCACTGCTGTTTGACTGCCCTCATTCTCAGTTACACATTTTCTTTAAAAAGCTGCATTTCTCTTTCTTAATATGCTGACCGACAAGAACCCTCTTGGTAAAATAACAAGGCCTTCCATTTGCAAGTGCAAACAGGCCAGTAAAATCCAATCAATACACATTATTGGCTCAGCAGCAGTCGGATTTGTAAGAAAGCAAAGCTCTGGTCCAAAGGGAATTCTTTTGAAGTCGGTTTGTTTGACTCCAAGTCTGAAATGAACATTTCCTGTCGACCCTGCTACAAATCCTTTGTCCATCACCAGCCAAACTGGGAGCAAATCATCATTTAGGAAAGAGAAAGCAAAATAAAATGAGCCCCCACCCGCCTTTAGTCTCAAAATAATCACAGAACATGAAAAGTACAAAAAAAAGCCAGTCCCTTTTCAAGTCTGTGAGCAGAGGCCACATACATGTTCTCCAAACATGAGGGGACACACAAGAAATCCCATCTCAGAAACTGGAGTGTGACTAATGAGAGCAGAGGGAGGCAGTGTGTAACCTGAAGCTCAGAGCGGTGCTAGCCCACGCTGCACGGCCGTTAGCGTAGCAGCGGGGAGTGCGACAGGGCCCAGGGACAGGCACCTGCACAAAACCACAGCCAACTCTGCTCCGGCTTCTGCATTCGTTCTGCTCTCACTCTCCATTACTGTGGAGCGAGCAGGGCTGGCAAATCCATCTGCAGGTGTCAGGGGTATCAAACTTCTATGCAAACCGAAAAGGTGCAAAGCAGTGCCACTATAACACTTACACAGCGGGGGGCCTATGGAGGATAGAGACGTCTTTACCCAAAGTGCAGCAAATCCAGTGTAGCAAAGTAGCGGGCTCACCTCGCTCTCACAATGAAAGGCTTTTCTTTGATAGTCCATTGTTCTTTCTGCAAATACAACCCTTCACAACATGACTTTGGACAGCAGAGAAACAACACAACGCACATTAAAAGATAACTAGCTCTATTATATGCATGCATGCTGGCCTTCGCAGGGATGGTCTCAGTGCTGAGTATAATAGGCACTTGACACACAGTGAAAGCAGCTAAAGAAGCTAGTACATGCTGAATATCAGAGGGTAGCACTGGCCTGGTTTGAAAGCCAGCTGAGAGTGTGGCTAAAAGGGTCAAACCAGCAGACAGCAGCTGGTAAGAAACAATGCTCCAAGGCACTGCTGGAAAAGTCCCACATTGTAGCTTTGGACTCGGGACAAACAGGCTTCAACAGCACGACAAACAAAGCCCCACTAGACTGCGAGGGCACAGCAAACATTTAGTCGGAAAATGTTGACTTTGAGAATGATTCAGGAATTGTTCAGAGTAAACGCCTCTTTTTACAACACCTATAAATCCAATGGCGTTGTATTGCTAATGGGTCATGTAATATTTAGACTGTGAAACTGACAAATGCGAAGGAATGCACCAGAGAGAATGTCACTTTTAAGAGATAGTAATTGCTGCCAGGCTGTTATATTTCCTTTGCCTGGCTAGCCAAAACTACACGATTTTACAATGCTACGCAAGGATCTCTGGAATAGGTTCTGTCTACACATTTTCCGTTGGGCGCGAGTGACGGGCGAAATAAATATGATGTTAAAATGCATGGTGCGTTTGTGTCAAAACAAATATGGCGGCTTAAGAGTATAAAAAGAAAGAGAAAAAACAGGACTGAGACAGAGCAGATTTTGTAAATGTTGCGAGAATATACACTTGCTATATATAAGTGGCTGTGATTGGCCCAGTCTAATGGAGTTTAATGGAATATTTTTTTAATAATCTGTAATGCATTTTGTGTTTTCAAAGCCAACAAGTTAATCTCAACATGATGAATTTGATTTTTGACCCATTTCTCCAGACTAACTCAACTGTGATTGACAGTTGTTTTGACTGATCAGTAAGTCATGCCACAGAATTGAAAGCAAAGAGGAGCACATCATTAGGGAGGTGCCACATGATGTTTTAGCAGCACAAGAGCAAAGCATTGGATGTGTCAAGACCTGGATCACAAATGAACCATGGATTGATTTTTTGTTTCTCACAGTGTCACAGTAAACATTGTTAGTTTTATTTGCAGTGAAGTTTTCACATATATTGTCATTGTTGTCCAGTTTGAAAAGGCCAAGCTGTCATATAGTATATACAAAACTACCTGGATTAGCTGAGACTGTTCAATGTACTGTCTAATGTAATGACTGCACCAGGTGCCACTGCAGTTTACAGTAATACTAAAAACATGGAGTGGAGAAACATAACTTCCCATCAGCCAAACTTGTATTATAAAAATAAAGTATAAGAAAAGTGTTGGTTTGCCAGTCTCTGCAAAAAAGATTATGTTAAATTGGTACTTCTGTTAAGTACCTAATTAGCTAAGGCTATAACCTCTTATATACATCTTGATGTATACATCTCCCACATGTTAGAGCCATGTGAACCAGCTCGCACTGTGAGGACTTCAGGGACCAGCTTCCTGCTCATGTTTTGATTTGTTGTATTGTGATTTTAACATATTTCTTATTTTTATTTTACACCCAAAAAATGTATTAAGCATTTGTGCAAACCAAAATATATATATTTTTTGTGTTGAAGTTTGCTAATCATATGGGGACCTTATTTTTGTGCAAATTTCATTCGTAAAAAGTGTTACTTAATTGTTAACTTAATTTTAGCTGAATACATCAACACGAAAAAAAGCCTATGAACAATCCAAACGATAGGAACAGTATCGCTTACTCTAACTTTAATTTATGGACTCACGAATTAGCTAAAACTGAAATATTTATGTCTTTTTCCTCAAAGGAGCGGTAGCGCTAAAAGCCAGTACACAGAAAATCGCTATAGGATTATGCTTGTCAATATTTCAAATGGCATCCAGAGAAGACATTGGATCACTGCATGGTTATTTCCCCATGTAACACTCTATGGACACACTTATACGCCATGCAAATCTATTGAGTTCAGAAAGGCAGGAAAAGACGCATTTTTATCTCCCCACATACAAAGACAGACATCCTTGAGGCCTCTCCTTCTATGGTCCCCTGCATCAATAACGCAGAGTGACGTGCACAAGATACTCTTCAAGGAGACCCAGTCAGCTTACGTCGCCCGTGAAATAAACAAATGAGAAGTGACAATCCTTCTGATAGTCCATATATCCTCATGAACGGAAAACATCCCTGCTCCCCAAAGGCTCCTATAGATTCGCACACACTATACCCAGGTGGCTTTGTGTCCACTGACAAAAGACTAGGCACGAAGCATGACCCCGCATGGTTAAAAATAGTGTGCCTGCGTTAATTGTGGATTTACTGTGAAAATGTGGAGGAAAGGAGAAAAAAAACAAACAATAAACTGGATTAAAAGTGATGGTTTTGAGTAAGCGAGTCTGACGTGCACAAGGCGGGAATGAGTGCAAGCGAGGAGTCGGCCAGGAGCCCTAAACGCACACGCAAGACTGGGAATCGGATTAGCGCCTGAGAGCGGTTTCTGGCGGCGTTGTGGGAAACACGCAAAATTAAAAAAATCATTGTATAATATAATATAATGGAATAATATAGTGGTGTAATAAATTGTATGACAGAGTTTTCTTTTGATTATTCTGATGATGATATTCAGACGATCATGGGAATTGATCTAAAATCTGTCATGGTTGAGATTCAAGTAACCCCCCAAACGTAACTGAAAGTTACGAAACTGAAAATTACTTATAGAAATTAGAATTAGAACAATATTGGTGCTTGCACTTTTTAGCATATCGGCTATTGGCCTTAAATCTCCAGCACCGGCTGATATTTTGTTTTAGCCTACCAACTGCCTAAAGAATACGTATTAAACCTTTATTTGAACACAATGTGAAAAGATGACTACACAAAACATGACTACACAGCTCTTATAGGTTTGTACATGTATACGTACCTCATGTTTATTGATCTGCTTGAAATAAATACTGTAATTTCCGGACAATAAGCTGCTAAAAAAAATGAATAAGCCGCAGTTTTTAAAGTGTAGAAAACTACACTTAAAAAAACGTTGCTTATTCTTTTTTTTTTCATAAGATATACACTGGTCCCTCATTTATTATATTCCAAAAAAAAACAAAAACGGAATAAATGAAATCCACGAAGTAGAAAACTTTTTTTTTTTAACAATTATTCTATATGTTTTGCGGCTGCAGGTGTATTTCACAGTTCCTCTGTCCCCACCTCTTCGTCCTGGTGCTGCTCCGCTGTAATGTCTCGTAATGTTCTTTTTCCTGCAGTCACTGATCCACAAACTGAAGCAGACTCCATCCGCACGATTACAACCCTTTTTGCATCCTTGTTAAAACTTATTTTGCTGTCGTCATTATGTTATTTTCCTCCTTCTTTATGTTGTTTCACATGTAAAGTCTCTGTGGACACGCGTCTTGGCCGCGCTGCGTTCCTGCGGCGCATTTTCAAGCATCAGAGACGCCACAGAGCTAATCACCTCTGTTGATGAGTTTTCTGTAATAAATACACTGAAGTCACTTTTCTCAACGGGGTCTGCAGCGTTCACAAAGACACAGGGAAAACGAAACATCCAAAGGCACTCGTAGACCGCAACGGACGCTCTGGACACGCATCCAGAGCGTCCGTTGCACAACGAGCGTTTGTCCTCAAATGCAAAGGTGTCCAATGCAATCTTGAAGTGTTTCAGAGTCACGCTGCAGCATCGAACGTTTTGGTAAATTTGGCTGAACGCATTCTGTCCTGTACAGGAGACACGACACCTCCTTTAGCCAATCAGGACGCAGAACACGCGCCTTCATACACTGTAAAAAAGCATGTGAAATGTGAAGCACGCTATAGCGAGGGACCACTGTAATGAAGGTTTTTGAGCTCATTTTTCATATTATCACATGGGATACCTGCAGCTTAAAATCTGGTGCGGCTTGTACAAGTACAAAATTGATTTTCTTTCTAAAATTAAAGCATGCGGCTTTTAATCAGGTGTGCTCTGTAGTCCGGAATTTACGGTAAATGAAATGAAAATGAATACAAAATTTGAGGAAAATAATCAAAAGATGACACACATTTCAGCCATGTGGTCATGAAAAAAGTGCAAGTTTTTGTACGTCTTGTTTTTAATCAGCTTATTTTTTACAATTTTTATTTTTTTAATCACATAATATATACTGAATATCATTTTAGACTTAAGTGCCTTAGAAAGTGGCATGCACAGTTCTGATGGAAGATAAGAGCAAAAATAATTCTACTCCACGGGGGGTATAATTCATCAAGAATGAGATTTGTTGAAATAAAACGTGTTATGGTCCAAGTGGGAATTGTAATAATGTAATTTGAAGAACAAAATATGGCAATTACAGGATTTTGGCCAGTCCTTACTCCTCCCAGGAGTGCCCCATCCATGAATTCATTAATTAGCTTCTACCTATTTGTATAATTGGAGAGAGGAAATTCACATCAAAGCCTCTCTTGCTAAATAAGGAAGTGCGCAGCTATTCCAGAAACATGAATATGCAGAAAAAGTCCATATAAAATCAGCTACATTGAAAATTCTGGCTTAAACAGTCATCTCCACAGTACAACCTGGGGGGCAATGACAGTTAGGTGGGTTAGAGCAGGACCACTATTTTCATTCTACAATATATTAAAGTTAGATATTTTTAGCCAGAACCAAAACGCATATGCATTACACAAAATGGAGCTATGCTATAATGCTGTTACCTCCTCAAAAACATATCTGGAGTTGTGTTTTGTTTCATTCACACATGTTTGAGCTTTGGAGATATAGACAGACTAATAAAACAGGATTACTCAAAATACTCTGTCCCACCTTGTGAAGTTATGTAGTGGCAGTTTTCAACTTAACTACCTTTCACTTTTATTTCAGTAGACAATTCAAAGGCTGAAATCATCCAGATGATTTTAGTGAAGGTGTATGGAGTTTAAAACACAGGGGAGCACTTCCTGTATTACCGCATTACATCACAAGGTGGAACAGCGCGTTGTCAGTTTGAGAGAAGAACTCAGCCTAAATATGCAGCGTTTGTGTGTTAAACATGTGTGAATGAAACAAATCACAACTCCAGGTATGTTTTTAATGAGGAAACATTATAACATAGATCAGATAATATTGCAATATGTCCCTTTTAAAGTTTAATATTCAGGTTCATACTTGATGTTACAGCATAAATTAATGTTACTTGTCTTTTACACATCTTTACAACAAAAAAAACACACTTGGCTAGAGATGGACAGCCTGTTGCCAAGTCAATTAACAAGACAAATAACTAAATCTATGTGTAACAAAAATCTTTAAAAAGAGAATTCCGTCCTTTACTGACCCCCTGTGGACACCGACAGCATTTTTGGTACTGTTGTTCAATGGACCGCAACCAAAGTGAAATATCAAATAACAATTTAAAGGGTAGCTTTTCTGGGGGAATGGTCTGCCACTTGATTGTCCCCTTAAGATGCCATTGCTTTGCCTGGAATGTTCCCCAGGGTGGCATTAAACTGAACTATCTCCATGAAGGCAAGCATGTAAGCAGGTGATGTAACTTAGTTATGTTACAGGTCAGGTGTGTGGAGAGGCAACCCTGCTGACTGTAAGAATGCATGTCTTTCAAGGTATTTCTGTGCAATAAAAATAGTTGTGATTATATAAGTGCTGGATAGAGAAGAGTAATGTCATACAGTGGAACATTCTCAGCGAAGGAATAACATCCCCATATGGACAAGCAGGGAATGGATCTTCCACTAGAAAAGCCAACACAACAAATAGTTCAAAATGTATATAAACTAGTAAATAGTATCCAGATCCAACACGAAGACTCCGCTGCAGCACCTCGACCTTGAGCTGTCTTTGTCCGTCTTTTATGCAGAGCGTGATATGTAATCAATGCACACACAGCAGCCCATGTGAAACCCAACCAACAGCTCCAGAATGGCAAGGAAACATGCTACCATATTTTTCCAGCACTTTTACGCTGCAACTCCTAATTAGTTCAGACATTTTGCTTAGTGGCCTGGCATTTTAGCCACAGGGGGGCTGATACAGTGAATCGTATTGGACATGCTAGCAGAAGGACACACAGCAAATGGCTGAATCAGGGATAGGAAACCACAGCTCCAATGAAATATAATAAATCCCATCAGATCATATGGGTCTGGAGCAGAGGAAGTGTGAGTGATTCTCGCAAAAAGTTATGGACAGCTTACGAAATAAAAAAATAAAATATACCAAGTCACAAGTATAGACTCCATTTAACTCTTGGGAGATGCTATTTTTTGCCTGGAATCTTTCACAGTATGGCATTAAACGTATCCATCTTGGAGACAAGAAGGTAACACCACTAGGTGAAGTTACATTTAAGCTCTATGAAGAGGTGACCCTGACAGGCTGAAGTAGTTTTTGAGCAACAAAATCTCCATGGGGACCACCAAATGGCCAAATGACCCTTCAGAAAAGCAACATATTATAGTTGTAAATGGCAAAAAATGTAAAGTGAAATCAAAAAATGTGAACAAAATGGGTTAATGCCAGGACTAAACCAACCACAGAGACTAAGCCAGAACAAATTGAACTTTAAACCAAGACTAGACTAGGAGTAAAAGTGGACTAAACAGTAGATCAAAGATATAAGGAAGGAATGTAATATGCTGAAACTAGGCACTTGCATACAAATTTGCTTAGCATCTAGGAAGTTGTTTTACATCAAGAGGCCTGGATAGAGATGTTCATTAGCCCATTGCTGAGACAAACACATTTGATGGATTAAACATTCAAATATAACAAGATGCTTCAGCCTGGCGTTCCCCGGTTATTAAACAAGATCAAAGTTGGGCCTAAAGGTTTTTTGGGGAGAGAGAGTAAAGGAGAGACGCGATTGGTTCGAGTGCAACTCCAAACGAACAAGAGCTGGACGTGGGAGATAGGACATCAGACGTGAACGCAAAGCTGAATCTCCCCCAGGCGTGTACTGTCAGTCTGCCCCACTGCAACAGTGATAGGGAGGGGGGAGGGAGGTAGACTCTACAAAGCACTTGAAATTATACAATGAGCAGAAATCGCATTTGGTAAGGTTCATATTTAGGAAAAAGAGATGTGTGGAGTGATGTAATCCAAGCAACTACGCATGCATTTCAATTACAAAATCTGTTCTGTTCCTCTTGAAAGAAGGAGCAAAGAAATGGAAAGTTTTAAGATGTGGATATGGTTCTACAAATTAGCATATTTTGTCAAGTCCAATTTAACTGGCGACATGCTAACAATTGATAATGGCCCATTGTGACCCAATGTGTTTTGACAGTTTTGTAGCTCTTAAGCAGGTACGAGCTTTACTTTGGCATGAATTGACATGAATTGCTTTAATAAATAAAATTACAAAAACGTACAAACAGGTTAATTTTCTCCACCATTCCAGTAACATTACACACATATAATTTTACCCTTTCTGCCTTTATTTTGCACAATATTGGTGGGTTTCAGATGACATCGCAACATTCTATAGGCCAATATTATTTAACACAGACAGGGGGCAGCTAAAATCAATTTTGTTAAGATGCAGATTTGTGTTGTAAGCGAGTCACAGATAGAAGTGATCAGGTTCAGCGTTTGTTAATTTACCTTTTGAATATTTCATGGAAAAGTACAATGATATTATAATTCATAGTTCATAGTTCATCATCACATTCTACAAAGAGAAAACTAGCAATAGATGCCCAAAGGTTTCATTATTGTACATATGTATTGCAGAGCTGCAAGTTGATGAGCATTTTTTTAATCACAAATTACTTATCAAAATATTGTACAAATCGTTCAGCAATTACAGTTAAAATGTAAACCACTGTGCACACAATAAAGTATACCGTTTTGGACGTTACGCAGTTCTTATTTAACCTTAGGTGCAGTCCATGATGTCACACATTCGTTCCACTATAACAAGAATTGAAATTGTATTAAAATGATCAATACTGCTCTTTTCATATTCCATGTCAGATTACATTACTGCAATCATCAAGCTAATACCATTTAATAAATATTTAAATCCAGAATTTAGTTGTAGTACTGTGATATCAAGGATCACTCATAGAAATTATCAAGTAAACTGGCTTTTACAGCAATTCTGAGGAGTATGACATCATCACATTATAGAGTCTGAAACACATTACAAATTGACTTCAATATTTTAATCTTATCACCCAACCATTAAACTAAATTAGTGTTCTGATTTTCCTACTGTGTTTGACAAATTATAATTTTTATGTTATTTCCACAGATCATTTGAAAACATCTGTAAAAACGCTCATGTACCGTTCTCCATAGAAATGTCCACATAATGACAAGTGGCGTGCGGTGTGGGACCTCGGGAGTTATTGCCCGTGCCAAGCAGAGCAGACAAATAACACACGGACATTAGAATACAGTGTGTGTGGCTCTGGCTTTGCTGCTCTTCAAGTACTTCTCACAGTGACACAGTAGATTTGCCTGCTGATGGATTGCCTCATGTAGTTTAAGAAAGAAGTGCTGATAAAATGCTTTTCACGTTGGAGGCATCAGAAAATAGGAGGTACTACCGTTTTTCCGAAGAATCAACTACACCAATTTAGCGTTTTCTTTCTTTTTTTCTTTTCGTGCTAATGCTTGCTCAAGCTTGAAGTAAATTATGTTTGGCTGTTTTCAGGTTTACTCAATCTTTTTGTTGATATTGTTATTCATAACAGTCCCAGTTAAAAGTGATTAGGTAGTACGGAAGTTGTAAGTATAAAACAGGGCGGAAATGTTGTTTTTACTAAGTACAGGGTGAACATCTAAGTGGCAGTTTGGGTCAGCGTGGGTCAACAAAAAATTAGATTTTTAAACCCATGACATTTAAGACACCAACTTTAAAAGACCAGATTTTTACTGCTTTAAAAACGTGAGAAACAGAACTAGTTCATTTTAAACAGTTTGCAGGGGTCCAAAGTTATTCTGCACTTACCTTATGCATCCCAATTACTCACTGCGATGAGTTTATAAGCTCTTTTCACAACGTTGAGCTAAAAACAACTAGCATTCTAACCACACACTTCCTGATTCTTGGACAAATCAAACGCTTTATAATTAGATGCAGATAGCACACAGAAGACCAAGAGCTGCTAATACAACATATCTGTTCTGGGGCAAAACAAATATTGCTCAAATACATGGGAAAAAACAGATAGCATTTCAGTATAAGTTTAATTGTATGGTCATCAAGGCCAGTGGTCCATTGAGGCTGTTGTATTAAACTATTGACGTGAAAATGCTTGAACTGTACTGCAGAGACACTTTGACAAGGTAAATAAGCTGAATGACAAACTGGAATAGTCTGTCAGCAGGTGACCAGAGGGGAACGGAACATTTTGTAACCTGTTGTGTTGATAATATTTATGCTTGGGTAAATGTAAAATGATACTATTGTTCTTATATAGTTTGACGGAAAAAATATCAAAAATAAAAACATTTCGTTTGCAGAGCCTTACAGGGAAGGGTTTTTACAAGTACTGTTTTTAGTTATAAAAACATCATACTTTTACTGACCTCATTAGCAACTACACATTCCACCAAGGACTTCACTGCTCCTGTGTTCTCCAAGCTGTAAAAGACAAAAATACACACACAATTACTTACTGTAGACATTTCATAGTATTTTTATCAGCTGGCTTGCACTTAGAACTTGTTTATATAGCATGTGTTGAATGAATATGGCAGAAAAAGCATTAACTTTAAAGTCAACGAACAACCCAACTGCCCCAAAGTGCTGTGTATGCTCAATGAAACAATAGGAATACATTAGACAAAAAAATAAAAATAAAAAAAAAAAAAATAAAAGAAAATATGGAAAGACACAATAACAGTTTCTATGAAAAACACTGCTGCTCCACTATGGCAAGTATTCCCATCCAAATACTAACCAGGCCCAGCCTTGCATAGCTTCCGTTATCAGATGAGAGACACAATATACAATCGTGTAATGTTCAAACAAAACGCTAAATGTTACGGTCAAAAGGGTTGTCCATATTTCCGCCATTTTGTCCAGACCTGTCCCCTGGTACAGTGAAGCCTCACCAGGAGGAGCCCCGAGGCATAACCAAGCCACCTCCAAAAGACTATGGGACATTTACAATCTGAATAATATTTCTAAAAATGACAGAATGTGTTATCACACCAAGAAAAAGCCCCCAGCAAAGTCTGTTGTGTTAAAACACCAAGTGTCATCAAACAATCATTTAACTGTCAATTTCTGAAGTTGTGTTTCTTGTGAAAATGACTGAGCTCACACCAAAAGAGACATTTGTAATGGTGCAGTGTTTTGGTACTTTTTGAGTCATCCTACAACATCTTCCAGGAAAAGCTAGATTTGGACTCGTCATTTCAGGAACGCTGCCTGTTCCTCCAATGATAACAGTAGTTTTGGTGGAATTGGTGTTCATGGTGTCCAATGATGGTTTAAACATGGGACAATGACTCTGTTTTGGAGTAAACTGCTCCAATGTCTTTGAGCTTGTTTGAAAATAATTGATGATAAGGATATTTGTAGAAAAAGGCATATAAATACACAGGAAGTGACATTTGAAGAGGCATTTGATGTTACTACATGATAAACAACAATTCTGTGTAAGACTAAAAGTATACAGTACAAAGGGAGTTACAGGCTTCCAGCCAAAACCATTATCTCTTCAAATAAAGATGCTTTTTAAATGTATGCCTTAATTTACTAGTCAAACATTCAAACGACTAAATACCAAGACACTGCTGACAGAATATTTCTAAAGTAGGACTTAATGAGGAAACTCATGAATAAAATCAGCATTTTTTTTACATAGATGCTTACAAAAAAATGTAAATTCCTATCACATGAAGAAGAGATTGAAGTAGAGTTCTTTCATGCCTGATGCCGATACCAATTATTTAGAATCCAGAGAAAAAAATGGCCAATCAGCTCTGTCAATTATTATTATTGCATTTTATTAATTATTATTAATGTGAAATTATTATTTTCTGTCCTGACGATGTAGGACAGATTTGCATTTTTAAAATTTTCCACAAATTCCCTTTTATCACAAACTTGAGAGAGACCTGTGTAGTTCTGTTTGTTGTTTTTTTTCTCTTCACCTAAGAGTCAAATAAATCTTTATGTGTAATCTTTGGGTAGCAAGTCGGTCAAAACAGTAAATCGGCCTTTGCTGGAGATTTACGGCAGATAGCCTATACACTGAAAAGTGCATCAGCCAAACCGATATATTGGTCTATCTCTAACATGCAGAATTGTGTGTTGTTTTGTGTTAGCCAAAACTGCAGATTTGACTGCCAAATCCAGAATGATCTCTCTCTGTATTTAATACAGAGGGATATCATTCTGGTTCTGCCTCAAGACGCAACGGAGGGTGTGGGGACCAAACATGATTGTGTATTTTGTTGACGCATGTGAAGGAGCTCATTGGTCACCCATCATTTTGAATATGAATCAAATTTTTCTCACCTCAGATTAATAGAGTTTAGTGCGTCACTCACTGATTCTGCAGAAATCCATGATGTTTTTCAGTCTGTCCCTATGATATTTTTTTCTTTTCTTTTTTCAAATTTCTTTTGATATGGACAGATGATGCATGTCCCTCATTGGCTAATCCAAAGGTGACCAGACTTACATCTCCATAAAGTATTTGACAAGTGTGTAATCTGGATCCCAGGCAGCATGTAGCTGGGAAAAGATTAGGGAAAAATGGAATCAAATCAGAAATATGAATCATATGGTAGCTCTTGATGAAGCAGTGTAATGAAAGTGTCGAAGACATCAGCTGTGCGCCTGCTACCGAGGCCAATAGTGAGGGTAATGCATCTAAATCCACGGAGGAATGCATGAGGACGTGAGAAAAGACAGCCTGTCCCATGTTACTGCACACACAACGCTGCTGGCCTGCTGCAGAGTGTGACCAATCACTTTAGGTTAACCACAGCCAATGAGAATAACAGCATCTGCTAAATGTCCACAGCATTCAATGACACCTGATATTACATGCACTTTTTTATGACAGAAAAAAAAGATTGAAACTGTGAGAGGAACTTTTGTGTTATGGTTCTCATAGCAAGCTCAGGCCATGTGCTGTCCGTCAACACCACAGTGCACCGTCCCACTTAGACGTAGACAGAGAGGCACAACATGATGTATGTTATGGCATTAGATATAATTGGTGTTGTCATGTAAAGATACCATTACCGTAATACAAAGCAGACCTCTGCCAAGGCAGTGGGCCGTGGATGCAATGGTACAAATTTGGTGCCTGGGTGCTGCCATGTGGCTCAGTGGTAGATCTGCAGCATAAGCTTCTTTAAAAGCCCAAGTAGAGGAAATTACAGGCTGTATTATAATTAATTTCCAGAGATTTTTTAGGAAATAGTCTCTCCCTGGTCTCTCTTTTTGAAATCTTCTGTCACATGGAAATAAATCCTGAAATTCTCTAGTTTAACAAAATGCTTAATACAGAAGCATATATCCTTCTTAGTTATTACCACTTCTCAGTACGTCTTGGTGTGCGTTTTTACTGACCCCTTGTGGTTGTAGTTGGGCATCTTTTTAGCTATCCTGCATCCTGATAGAAAACTGCAATATGCATTCAAAACAAAAGTTCTCCCAGTGTCATCAATTCAGAACAACATTTTTATTATTTGTATACAAGTGAAAAGGAACTTTATCAGCTTTACATTAACTTGAGTATGTGGGCCTTGCTATAGATTTTTGTTCAGTATCGGAAAATATCGGCAAATATAGATTTTTGACCACAGCAGCCAGGTAAATATCGATCTATATTGGACCATCACTACTATCAACGTGAATACAGTTAATGACTAGTGTCATACATAAAAAAATGTCAAACTCGATTTTGATACTATGGAATAGACGATGCTCAGTACCGATTCCGGTGCCATGGTTTCTTTAGATCAGTGGTTCTTAACCTGGGTTCGATCGAACCCTAGGTGTTCGGTGAGTCAATCTCAGGGGTTCGGTGGAGGTCAAGACACGCACCCAACTCATATGATTAATGATGAGACGCCCCGCTTGGCCATCACTGGCAGCAGATGATCACGCTACATCGCTTGGCCAATCTGTGCTGCAGAGAATTTGGTGCGCTCAGTAGTCAACTTGTAACTGTCGTGATTGTCTGTCATGTCATTTCTTTTTTAACTCTATAGCATCAGATGCTGCCACCACCAATAGACTCGCGGACTGCAAGCATTTCCAGACGCTGGCTGAGTCCCAATTCGACAAATGCACCCTTCGATGTGTCCATCGAAGTACCCGTCCGACTTAAATGCGCCATTCGAACGGTGCAATTATGTCGGGGGGGTACTTCGACCTGCACTTTGAACAGTACATCGAAGGGCGCATTTGTCTAATTGACGCCGTCTCAATTCGCCAAATGCACCGTTCGATGTACTGCTCGAAGTGCGGGTCGAAGTACCCGCCCGACTTCAGGGCACTTTGGTGAACTGAGACAAGGAACAGACTTTGCTGTGAAAATGACATGAGAGTGGCACAAGGGAAGCTGCATTTCTGAACTGGCCTCTCAAAGGCAATAGTAGAAGTCACACTGATTTGCAGTAAATATTCATTATTATTGTACCTGATGGAAATTAGGTGATGGGTGTGTATTAAAATGTTAAAAATAATCCATCCATTTTCTTCCGCTTATCCGGGGCCGGGTCGCGGGGGCAGCAGTCTACGCAGGGACTCCCAGACTTCCCTCACCCCAGACACGTCCTCCAGCTCCTCCGGTGGGACCCCAAGGCGTTCCCAGGCCAGCTGAGAGACATAGTCCCTCCAGCGTGTCCTGGGTCTTCCCCGGGGCCTCCTCCCGGTGGGACATGCCCAGAACACCTCCCTAGGGAGGCGTCCAGGAGGCATCCTGAGCAGATGCCCGAGCCACCTCAGCTGGTTCCTCTCGACGTGAAGGAGCAGCGGCTCTACTCCGAGCTCCTCCCGTGTGACTGAGCTCCTCACCCTGTCTCTAAGGGTGCGCCCAGCCACTCTGCGGAGGAAACTCATTTCGGCCGCTTGTATCCGCGATCTTGTCCTTTCAGTCATGACCAAGAGCTCATGACCATAGGTGAGGGTAGGAACATAGATTGACCGGTAAATCGAGAGCTCTGCCTTTCGACTCAGCTCCTTCTTTACCACGACGGACCGATACAGCGACCGCATCACTGCAGACGCTGCACCGATCCGCCTGTCAATGCGTTCCATCCTTCCCTCACACTCGTGAACAAGACCCCCGAGATACTTGAACGTTCCATCCTTCCCTCACTCGTGAACAAGACCCCGAGATACTTGAACCAGACTCCTCCACTTGAGGCAAGGGCTCACCACACAGGGACCAGACAGCCCTTAGCAAAGGGCCCGGACCCCATACTCCCAGAGCACCCCCCCTAAAGGACACCACGAGGGACACAGTCGAATGCCTTCTCCAGATCCACAAAACACATGTGGACCCAGTTGGGCAAACTCCCATGAACCCTCGAGCACCCGATGGAGAGTATAGAGCTGGTCCAGTGTTCCACGACCAGGACGAAAACCACACTGCTCCTCCTGGATCCGAGGTTAGACTATCGGCCGGACTCTCCTCTCCAGTACCCTGGAATAGACCTTACCGGGAAGGCTGAGGAGTGTGGTTCCCCTGTAGTTGGAACACACCCTCCGGTCCCCCTTTTTATACAGAGGGACCACCACCCCCCGTCTGCCAGTCCAGCGGTACTGTCCCCGACCGCCACGCGACGTTGTAGAGACGACGTGTCAGCCAAGACAGCCCCACAACATCCAGAGACTTAAGGTACTCGGGACGGATCTCATCAACGCCCGGAGCCTTGCCACCGAGGAGCTTGCCAACCACCTCAGTGACTTCGGCCAGGGTGATAGACGAGTCCGCCTCCGGGTCCCCAGTCTCGGCTTCCTCCTCGGAAGACGTGACAGTGGGATTGAGGAGATCCTCAAAGTATTCCTTCCACCGTCCGACAACATCCCCAGTTGAGGTCAGCAGCTCTCCACCCGCACTGTAAACAGTGTTGGTGAAGCACTGCTTCCCCCTCCTGAGGCGCCGAACGGTTTGTCAGAATTTCTTTGAGGCCGTCCGATAGTCCTCCTCCATGGCCTCCCCGAACTCCTCCCAACCCCGAGTTTTTGCCTCCACGACAGCACGAGCCGCGGCACGCTTGGCCCGCCGGTACCCGTCAGCTGCCTCAGGAGTCCCACAAGCCAACAAGGCTCGATAGGACTCCTTCTTCAGCCTGACGGCATCCCTTACTTCCGGTGTCCACCACTGGGTTCGGGGATTGCCGCCGCGACAAGCACCGCAGACCTTACGACCACAGCTACGAGCAGCCGCATCAACAATGGAGGTGGAGAACATGGCCCACTCGGAGTCCATGTCCCCAGCCTCCCCCGTGTTAAAAATAATAAATAGCAAAAACACAATGAGTTCATTATTGGAATACATAAGGTTAAACATTAAAATCATTTCAGTGTGGTAGTATTAAAAAAGGTTATGTCTTTGTGAAAAGATATGTACTGTATGTGATTTGTTGTGAGTTCATGCATTGTATTGGTTTTGTTCTTTGAACACAGTGATGTTAATGCACGGTTCATTTTGTGCACCAGTACAACATACCTATGTCTTGAGTTTGAAAAAAATCATATATTATTTTTCAATAAAGAAGGGTTCGGTGAATGTGCATATGAAAGTGGTGGGGTTCAGTACCTCCAACAAGGTTATGAACCACTGGTTTAGATACTTATGTGTCCTTATATCTATGTAATCTTCCAGCCATCCAGGTAGGTCCCACAGTGGTTCATGGTCATATTTACCTGGCCATCCAGAATCACAGGCTTTGACAAAACTTTACAAAGGCAAGGAACTGTATCCTGTCTCCCCATTCCACGGGGCGTGACTCACAGGTGTATTAACCAATCAGAGGGACGCATGCTCAGGTCACATTCAAAACATGGTGGCTTACAAAAACAGTGGAAAAAAACAACATAAAGGATTGAGAAACAAATTTCTGCAGAATCAACAATGAAGCACCAAACTTATTTATCTCAGATAAATTAAGTTTTAGATTTAGTTCTGAATGATGGAGAGCATTTGAGAGAGAGGCTCTGGTTGGACCGTGGATGAAGGATTTTCACCCAGTTCCAGACCTTTCTACTAGTCTATGTGGTCTTGTTTTGATACAGCTCAAGATCATTTTAAAGCTATTAAGGAAAGGCTAATTTCTGTAGTCAACCCCAACCCTGTGAATATGACTTTTTTAGTATCGATACCTGCTCCAATGAGTATCTAGTATTAGTATCAATTACTATCTGATTTTTAATACTTCTGACAAACCTAAATGAGACTTATTAAATCTACTATGAAGCACAACAGCTGCATTATAAACCCATGTCTATGAAATAAATCCCAGACTTTGAGATGCTGTCACTTTTCATTTAGCATTACATATCTCCAGACATCATTTTAACTTGTACTCCATCAGCTCACTATGGCAGTTGCCTGTACGGTAAGCCCATCGTGTTATTGGACATTGGAGGATTTAGCAGCTGTTGCTAGTTCCTCCAGGCTTCATAACACAGACATACGAAATGTTCCACTGAAAATCTCCACAACAGGTGCAACTTCATGTCTTTGTGGGCAGCATAAAAACCCATGTAATCAACAAAGTGTATTCAAAACAACCGCACACATTAAATAAATGGACCAGAGGGGCTTGTTGAAATCAGAAGAAGTCATTGCAAGTAGGGCTGTCCAAAGTATCGAAAATCAGACAATAAAAGTCACATTCACAGGACAGAAATGAATGTTTTCGGAATAGTTTTAGAATGGGACGCCCAAGGACCAACATGGAACATACCTCGATGACTGAGGGATTGCACAGATATAAGGCCACATGAGAATATGAAAGAAGTTATTTAATCTTGAAAATTATATTGTATTGTCTAAAGAAAGGTTTTTCTTCATTATTATCGTGATATCAGAATAGGTATTGAGTATCGAGTCTATTCCTTAGTATCAAAACAGACACTAATTGCAAGTTGTCATCTTTCAATTCATTAAATAGTATTTCTTAAACTATTTATTACTGCTGAAGGCACTGAAAAGGAACAACTTGTTGACATATGAACTACAGCTAGCACCATTCGCTATTCACTACTGCAGATGCAAAATAGTTTCATTCACAGCCTACAGCACATTGAATTATGGGAGCATCTGTGGAACAAAAAATAAAAAATACAACAAACTTTGCAAAACCCATTTCTTAATTATTGGGAATGCCTCCATGTTAGAGACACGACTGACTAAACAAACTATTGTACATGGCTCTTCAATATGATGTGCCCTTGTCACTTGAATTAAAAACGGTTTAGCCACAAAATCCTCCAGTAGACCTTAAATCCCATGTCGGAGGTCAATAACTCCTCCAGTGCTTAAACCGCTATCGTGCAATTCACTGTACCTCATACGTGTCCATGCATTACACTCCACTTCAGTACGACGTAGTTTCAAGGCCACACCGCTGATCGGAAATGGAAAAATTCAAGTAGAAAATTGTGCCATTTTGACTCCAGCTCAAGCAGAGGGTTTAAATAGCTTTGATTGTAAAAACCTAACCTAGCAGAAAAAAAAAACATGATTGAATTTGGGCTTGTTTCATCACTGGTCATGCACAGTTTCATAAACCAAAGCTATGAGAGGGGCAGAAAGATAATATAAATGAACTATAAAGACTCTTATAAGAACAAGAGTCTTCATAAAATTAGTATAGTGATTCAAAAAATAAATAAATAAATTGAAATCCAAATCTGATGTTAAAAATGTGAGGACAAAGCTGTTGAATGATGTGGAGGTGAAGAGTAGAGCGACATTAAGAAAATTACCAGATAATGTCTCATGATGCTGAGCTCAGGGCAGAGCGTAGTTAGACTCATGTTACTCCAGAAATAGGGCTGCAATAAAAACACACTTTCTATGGTCACAAATCGCTAACAAATTTAAACATTGCAATTATTAGATAACTGCAATGTCTGCAAACAACATAATCAGTTTTACCATGCAAATATAGTCTCTCATATTTTTATGCTCTGGACAAGTTTGATTCATGCCTCAGCCCAATTCAAACATAATCAAAAGCAAATCTAAAACTATGTGTAGAAGGGATGCACAATTTTCTCAATAATCAAATTGTGAAGTATTGCAATTTGATTAGATTTGCAGTTTATGCTTTAATTGTAAAAATGTGTTCAAATGTCACATTTTAAATCCATCCAAGAGTATTAACATTTGAGAGAAGACTGAAATATCAACTAATAAACTAATCTAAGAGTACTGTGTATTTCAGAACCTGTTAAAGGTCTAAAGTACACGGTTAACATGTTTTAGACAGGATGATGAGACACAATATTTAGTTTGTTGTTTGTTTGATTTTTGTCTTAAAATACTGAGTTTTGCAATTTAAAAATGGCAACAATTTGAATTGGGATTTCGATTAGATTGCGAAATATCTTGCAGCCCTAATATGTACACTACAGTTTATTCTAAACATTGCCATTAAAAATAAACAGATGATTTCATACCTACTCCTGGCCTCACAGGTAGAGAACGTACACGGACTACTTTCAACACCGCACTGACAACATTTGATTAAAACATCTGCATAATGGCTAATGTTGTTACCATAGGAACACCTGTGATTGATGGCTTTGTTAAGAGGAGGAGTTACACACCATTAAACGGGCGTAATAGTGCGTGGCAGTCATCTCAATAACCAGGGACAAAGCAATTACCAACTCATTAAAACAGGAATGGACTAATACAACACACCGTGAGTGACAGAGACGGGCCACTGTCACTCTGCCATTTATGCCTCTGTTCTGTGACTGCTGTGAACAAACTGCGTCCTCTGTCTGCTGTAGGTCAACACGGTTCTGTGCTCGCCTATGGAAGTTTGGTTAGAATGAATGCGCAACTTTTTCGGTGCCATTTTAGGTTTGGTTAAGTGAATATGGGGGCTTATAGCGCTGAGATGTTTCAATTTGGATTTGTGTATACAAAAAAGCATGCACTCATTTTTGCATGTTTCTGTTCTAGCTGGGAGGTGTTACAGATGCTTAGTTATGGGAAATCAATAGTAGTTTACATCAAAATTGCAATCATGATTATTCAAAAGATTATTTGCCTGGAGGGAAGGCAGATTAAGACAGATTAAATGAAAGACTGTGACGTACCGAACACAACTAGACTGATGCAAACGTACTCTTCAAATAGACAAGTCAGTATAATCCAGGAGCAATCTTTCCATACGTTAGCGCTGAACACACTTAAAAGTCAATGCTAATAAACTTAATTACACATTATAACTGATCATAATCATAATTTACATTTAATTTACATTAACTGCGTAGCCCTATGAGAAGTTATTTCAACATCACATCTGAAAAGATCAAATATGTTTTTTGGTTGGTACTGAGCTACATAATTTGCCTGCCTCACTGCATTACATTTAGTATTCTATTGACAAGACTCCACTTGTGCTGGACTCAAGACCAGATAAATTTGGTGAGATATGCACAGAATGGCATCTGAAGAAAAAAAAATTTCAACAGATTCCAAACAAACCTGAAAATTATGATTTTATGGGCACTACTCAGATAGTATGTGCCTCCTCATTACTTTTTCATGTTATTGTCTTGAAACTATATGTATTTTATGTGTTTTAGGTGTTGATTTAACCAAAAGCCAACTTTGGCCAAAATGGCATGACTTCTTGCATCACTCATACCACATCTGTTCCAAGAGCGTGATTTGAATTGTCACCTCTGTTGGGATCACACTGGGCTGTGTCATCATATCGATTCACAGGCTCAAGTTCAGGACACTTGTTGAGAAGAAGAGCCCTGTTGCCCTAACTGTGATTGAGAGAACTCCAGATTCAAATCCGAGACAGCAGACGAAGTGAGACAGATGTACCCCACTACATAAAGTACACACACACGCGCACACACACTCACGCACACACACACACACACAGGGCTGTATACGTGAGCAGAGAGAGCATAGAGCAGCAGCGCCTCTCAATCATCACTGGCCAGGCCTAATCCATCTACCACTGCTTGACTAGGATCCAATCACCATTCCCAACAGGGCCTGAATGAAAGAATGGCAGACAGCTTGTAAAGAAACCCACTCCCTCTGCCTAAAATTGATGGCACGGCCGTATAGTCTTTCTGCCTGGTTCATGAGGCGTCCCGTATCGAGGAGGAGAACATACCATAAAAATCACTCCGCCTCCGCCAAAAACAGCCAAGCGCTAACCTCATTCGATACGTTCGCCGCGTTGCCTTGTTGTCAAAAAGCATGTTTTGTTAAAGGAGGTATTTGGGCCGTTCAAGCATAGGAAAGCCATTAGGAAGTGTCAGGAGCTGCGGTCTTATTTGTCCCCGGCGGATCACACTCATTTTCTTGTGTTTAATGCACCAAAACAGTCCCATTCTGTACCACGAGCAGCAACAGCGATGCCGGAGCAGCATGACATGAAAGATAAGGCATTTCAGAAACAAAAAAGAAACAAAAAAAATCTAAGGGGAGAAACTTCTACGGTGTCTTCAAATATTCACCAGAATGTATATACAAATCAGGTTCATCGTGGCTGCTTCTAAAGTGGCTTTGTGGATGTCTTACAAGTTGATCTAATTGAAAGTCACTGCTAGCGTTGTCTAAAGTATCAACAATCTGATACTAACTGATACTAAAACTAGTATCAAAACTAGATACTCGTTTGAGCAAGTATTGATACTGAAAAAGTCACATTCACAGGACAGCAAAAAAGTTCAGTTTTAGAATGATCTTGAGCTGCAACAGAAGCAGATAGACTAGCATCCACCCATCGATCACTATGGAACCTGCCTGTGCAACTGAGGGATTACACCGATATAAGGCCACAAGGTCACATAAAAGAAAGTGCTACAATTTAATGTTGTAACCGTGGTATCGATATCAACTTTTTAGGTTCTGTTTTTGGTTTTGTTAAGTGAATATGGGGGTTTACAGCACTCAAATGTTTCAATTTGTATTTTTGTATCATAAAACATGCACTAATTTTTCCATGTTTCTATTCTAGCTGGGAGCTGTTAGGGCCGCTTAGTTATGGAAAATCAATAGTACTTTAGATCAAAATTCCAATCATGATTATTCAAAAGATTATTTGCCTTGAGAGAAGGCAGATTAAAACAGATTAAATGAAAGACTGTGACGTACCAAACAAATAGACAGATGCAAATGTACTCTACAAGTAGAGAAGTCGATATAATCCAGGAACAACCTTTCCACCGGAATCGGTATCGAGTATCGCATCTATTCCTTAGTATCAAAATTGAGTTTGAAATTTTAGCATAATGACAGATAAAGTGATTTCTATTAGGCACCGATATGGTTGGCCCTTTAAATGGAGAGGTCTACAGTCAATCCTCTATCAGTAAAAGCTTGCAGCAGAGTTAGGACTTTAGGAAAGAAAATGGAATATTAACTTTGTTTTGTACAGAATTTGAACGTATTTATATTTGTTTTTTTATAAAAATAAAAAAGAAAAATTATATATATATATTTAATCAAAAATTGTGATTGATCAATTTGAAGGAAAAAGTGGCAATAATGTTTTGGCATATCATCTGGTCTTAATCTGGATATTGATTTTATTGAAAACCCTTGTATCAATCCAAACCAAAAACATAGAACTGTATGACTTTATGCATTCTTTTGAGAGTAAAGCTTTACTACACAGTGTCACTGGGCTTCACTTTTGATCTCAAATGAACCTCTCCTGCAGACACTAAATCAATGCAGCATTCGTCTTGTTAAATTGCACAGTCATAGTTTTAAATCACTTCTGCCACGGGTTGTTTTTCTCCAGTTTGTATGACTCCTCACAACTCCTCTTGAAGGTGGAATAGAAAAGTACTTTCAATTAAAAGGAAAATTGGAGATTTCAGTCGTCCGGGCAACAAACTGAATTAATTATTTTTGACCAGATTATAATTACAACGCCATGTTCTGCTCTCTGTTTTACAGGGTGAACTGCTGCCTTGTGGGAAAATCACAGGGAAACCCCTTAGAGCTCCTTTTAACGAAGTATGAATAATTGAAAGTGTATTATTTTTAACAGCTTCATAATATTAATTGGGCTGAGTTGCGCATTTAGTATTTATAAGTAAGCCCCGTACCCAGCTGTGTTGAATGTAATCGGCTGTAACATGGAGAATCACAGAGAAAGGGGTTGGTGAATATGCATTAATGGGATATGGGGTGAGAGACAGAGATGTAGTCGACTAAACAGACTAAAGACATACTCTGAATCAATTAGTCAACTAAAGTGAGTGTCACAAGCTCTCAAAACAATGTAGTATAGATGATCTGACCATGCTTCTGTCAATAGCTATGGGCCAGAGATAGATTTGAGTATCGCCATGGCCATTTGTGATCTTTCCTTCAACTTAAAATACATTTGTGGGCCTTAGTATGGATTTTAAAAGCTAAATTGCTTTCGGGAAATAAAGATTATTGGCAACAGCAGCAGGCCAAGTATTGGATATTAGTATTGGCTCAAAAAACATAGGACCGATCCCTATGTAGAGCAGTTCTAGTAAACACTAAACAGTGCCTCTATATATAAAGTGTTGGATTCTTCAGGCCAAGTGTGAGAGCACCTTGGGGTGTCTCTCTCAGCACATGGCATCTTTTGACGTCGGTAGTCCAGATAATGATTATTGGGTTACTAAATTAGTTGACAATTATCTTAATAAATCAGTTTTGTTGCGACTTATTTATTTTATTATGTTCTGTTACCGTTTGGCCTTGGGGAGTATGCCAATCTCCAAAGAGAGAAGCAGGTAACCCTTCACCAGAAAACTTACAAAGATCCTTTAAAACACACAGCGACTGAAAATAAGTCTTATCATTTCTTCTCAAACTTAGACAAACTTTATCTATCCACAAGGGGAATTACTTAGACAATATGAAAACATTAGCAGGCATCCTTCAGCATGTTACTGTCCGCTTTTGCAATCATGTCACTTGGCCTGGCCAAAATTCTTGTTTTGAAATCAAGATTTGATTTACATGATTTACAACAAAAAGTAGCTGTAATTTTTTAATTTACTATGTACATCTTAAGTTTGCCTGAAATGTCACTTTCTTCCTTTTGGCTTTGACTCCATAAACTCAACTAGAGCATCATAATTTGAAAACAGAATACAAAATACATCACAAAGACTCTCCTCATGCATTGTTCATAAAATCAGATTATTTATAAATTATAAAATATTCACAGTAGTGTGTTTTCGAGCGTCAAAAAGTTAAGCCCAAAGCAGCTAGAGATGCTTTATCTAATTTTTTACTGTCAAACTAGGGCTTTGAAATTCAGATTCAATAAGAAATATAAAAAAGAAAATGGAATTATTTAACTGGAACTCAATATTGCAACTTCAGGTTACATTTCTTAGCCCTGTACAGTCAGGGATGGCAGTGCTCCATTTAAGGCTGGACAATATAGATATAGAGACAGATAGATAGACAGATAGACAGATGGACAGATAGATAGACAGATAATAATATGTACTGGAAAGTATAATAGTATTTAGTCAGTGAATGTAGCTTTATGGAACATTTTTGTAGCGTATAGATAATAGATGAATGGCATCGCGTTTTGTTTAGATCATTTGCCGTTCAAAATAAAGTACTCTTTTCTAAATTAACATTACATCCAATTATACAATTTTCAAAAGGTAGGATGCTAAAATCTGTTCATTTCTCCATGCCAGTGTTTTATACCTGGCACATTTTTAATCAAATAGGCTAAATGAAGCTCTTTAGAAGCAATATAAGGATTATGTAAAAATGTTGAAATAGTCAAAACATCAGTGTATAGCAAATGACCACCTAAATGTTATTCATAACAACTTTGAAATCAATTGAGGTAGGTAATATGAATGTCTCAATGTAAGCCAACCTTCTTTTAAAACTAACTTGACACGAGACAACTTAACAAAACAAGACAATCCACAGCAAGATTTAGACATATATTTTGTTCATAATATTTCTAGTTCCCTCATCAAAAACATACCTGGAGCCACACCTGTTATGGTAACCACAATATTGCAATTTGATCAATCACACTGCGCAAGCGCTCACGTGACCATGGTAACTGCATTTTGCATTTTAATGAGGCTCCACACATGACTGGTGTAATTTCACTATTCAACTATAATCCAATTCATGTTTACGCAGTTATGGAGATACTGGAAATATGTATCGGAGAACAACGGTGAGGGGGGAAATGGTGCCTCCCCCCCTTTAAGAAAAGCTACGTCAGTGTCCATGATAAAGCTAAACGTGAGCGTATCCCTTCAGAGGGCTGGAATCTCGAGCAGATGGGGGTTTACCGTGGGTGTACATGCTTTACGTCAGGGGTGTCCAAACTATGGCCCGGGAGCCAAATGTGGCCCTCAGAACAGTTTTTAGTGGCCCTCAGGCCTCCTGCTGAATCAGCCCAATTGATCATAAGCTGAACTTTTAACAGCAAATTAAACTATTTCTACCACTATAACCTCAAACATCACATTGTAGTGTGGTACAGACTTAAAATTAATGTGTTTCAAGCCTTATTAATACACAGCGGCTCTGTCAAAGCTGAGTATAAAGCACTGCACTGCATTGATCACTGGTCTGTGGCCCTCTGCCTCAAATATGTTTTGAGATGTGGCCCTAAAAAAAGTTTGGGAACCTATGCTTGACGTGTTACTTGCTGAGGAGCGGCAAACTTGAATGTAAATCCACTCATGGGGCTGCGCTAAAAACCACATGAAATGTGGCACAGCACTGGATAATCTGCACTCTGCCCGTGGAGCCAACAAGTGTCCACAAGCACTCCGTCCCACATGAGTTTGGTGCAGCATGACATGTCCAAATGGGTGTGTCCATCACTAATGCCTGGCTATAGCTATTTTTCAAGTACAACTTCAATTCACATGTATTATGGGTTATACCACATCCATTGCACACTACAGTGCTGAGGCAGATAAAGTTATCACAACACAGCAAGGTCTGTTAAACATGTGTGAATGAAACGTAATTTCAGGTAAGTTTTTGATTATTATACCAGATCAGTAAATACCGTAATATGGGCACTATAATGCACTTTTTATTCTATGAAAGTAAACATTTCCTGGCAATTTATAATTATTATCAATATTTTTACTTCTTCAACTGTCTAATGTAACCTGTTGCAATAGTGATGAACAATTTAAAACAAAATACTACATATTTCCAATGGGAAAGAATCCTCATGATGCATTTAACGGGAAATTGAACCCCATGAAGAGTTTACAGTTTCCTCTAGCTTATATTATTACCACAACAGATGCAAACATATTTGACTCCGTAAACCATCAGATATAGCTGTCTAGGTTGACGCAGTTTAACATCTCCAGCCAAGCTCTTCAATGGTTTACATCGTATCTGTCCCACAGGAAACAGTATGTGGTCGTTGATGGCGTAAAGTCTTCATGTTTACACACTGATGTTGGGGTTCCACAAGGGTCGATCCTTGGGCCAGTTTTATTCTCCCTCTTTATCAATAACCTACCAAATGTTTGTCCAAATATATTCTCACAAATGTATGCGGATGATGCAGTTATATACACTCAAGCCAAAAACGTTCAGCAAGCTGCTAATGACCTCACAGCTGCCTTATCAGCTGTGCATAACTGGCTTAAGGACTCGTGCCTCTTGTTAAATACAACAAAAACAGTCTGTATGTACTTTTCAAAACGTGCCCCTGAACTAAAGCAACCCTATGTCTTTCTCAATGGTAAAGAACTTGATCTGGTGTCAGAATTCAAATACCTTGGAGTCATCCTAGACCCTACATTGTCCTTTAAAAGTCGTGTAAAAAAAGTGTCCCAGGTAATTCAATTCAATAATCAGAATTTCCGTCACATTCGGAATAACTTAAACATGAGTGCCGCTAAAACCTACTTCTACTCCATGATCATCTCCCACATAGACTATTGTTTAACTACCTGGTCTCTTGCCTGCCCCACAACACTCAAAACCATTGAAAGCCTCTATAAAAGAGGCCTAAAAATACTTGATAAAAAAAAACCCATTTCCTACCATCACTGTCACATTCTGAAAAAACATAGATTACTGGACTTTAAGAACATGATCAAACTTAAAAGAGCATGTCTAATCTACAAGGTCCTACACTCCCTTGCACCACCACCGCTAAGGGAACACATTAAATACAAAGACAGTCTAGGAAGGGCCACGCGAGCTACCACCAGAGGAGACCTGCTGATCCCCCACAGATGGACCACCTTTGGTCAGAACGTATTATCTGTCCAAGGAGAATAGTCTCCCGGTAACCGTAAGAGAATGTCCTACATACAGTTCTTTTAAAGCTCAAATGAAAAATTGGTTATGGGCAAATCAAACCCATCCATAGTAGCAATGTGATTTTAACTGTTCCACAGACAGATATTTGCATGTATTGGGCAAAATATGAAGAGGGTGGGTGTAGAATATATAGGGGTTGTGTAATGAATGGAATGTGCAATATGTGGAATGTGCAATATGTGGAATGTGCAATATGTGGAATGTGCAATATGTGGGATGTGCAATGAGTGGAATGTGCAGCTTTGGGAATTGTGCCATTTTTATTTTGACCCTTCTGTGACCCCAGCCCTTGGGACAACGGGTGGACATTAGCCTTTGGCTATAATCCGGCGTGTTTACATTCATGTCTATCATGTCATGTCTGTTCATCAACATGCACTGTCCCAACCAAATAAATAAATAAATATGTCTTTTTTCCCTTTTTATATTACCTTGGCACACATACTGAACTTACCTCAAAAGCATAAAGACAGAAGTGTGCTTATAAATATCCTGACTGTTAGCTGTGATCAAATGGCACTAGTCCAAAAGAAGTGGCCTGCTGGGACTGTGCTGCAGGAGGATCTCGTCTGTTTAACAAAGACAAATAACTGATACCTCCTGTGCTTTATATAGCACCGTCCTCCAGCACAAGCATCATTTACTTTGTACAAGGACCTTGATTGACATGTGCAATGTAATCCCCGTGTTTGACAGAATTTTATCGACATGTGCTAAAGAGGACAGTCTTCTTGATATAGGCCTTAATCTTATCGTTTATTGAATATATAGGCAAGATTAGTTAACAGGTTTGATCCATATTATCATTCATCTCTGTTTAAATACAGTATGTAAGTAAGATCATAATTAGAAGAAAATCTAATGTGATTGGAGAACTGTTTTCCACCTTGGCCAATCAAGGGGCCTACCTTCAGCCGCCTCCCAAGTGCTTAAGAAGATTGGAGACACCTGTTCAGGGCTGCTGGCCTGGAGTGACCAGTCTGCCAATTTGTGTGTGTGTGTGTGTGTGTGTGTGTGTGTCTTTTGTTCAAATCACTAAAGCAGTAGTGACTTTTTGTGATGAGACACTTTGTCGTCAGTACTAACTCTGTTTCTTTGTTCGTAAGATTTTGTTATTGTGAAAATTGTGTTTTACTTAACTTTACCTTTGTTTTTATTTTAACCCTTGCAAGATACCCTTTGTTTATATATGATTAGACCCTTCTTGTTTAGTTTACCCTTACCATTCCTGTTAATTAAATTACTTCTTACTTTACCATTTTTCCATCTTGGTTGTTTTTTTGTGACTTCCCTGTCTCCACACGAGCTGGGTCGTAAAAATAATATAATCAGGAAGTGCACAGTTAGCATGTTAGGTGTTGCTGGCTTTACCGTCACAGCAAAATTTTACTCTAACTCATTGTGGTGAATAACTACAATGTTTAGAATGCACAAGGTAAGTGAGGAGTAACTCTGGACCACTGCAAACAGTCTAAAATTGAATAGTTCTGTTTTTCACTTTAAGGATAAGGTACAACATCCTTTGAAACTTTACAAAAATGTTCTGAAATGTTTAGCTGTCATTTTTATTATATTCTCCAACATACTAATGCTGCCGGGTACATAAAACATGCGCACTATGGAGTGAACTCAAAGAAATACATTGCCATATCTGTCACAATAAGATATTTCTTCCAAAATCCTTGAGGCCCGTCCTCCGTAGACTATCACTATTCTCCTGCGTCAGCACCGCACAGTGACACTGCAGTGGCCTCTTGGAGATTTGGGTCGAGTGGCAGTTTTTGCTAATGCACTGATCCGGGCCGCAGGGAGGGGGCGCATTGGGGCAGACTCCTGCAGAGTGATGCCATCCCGCTCTTTAAGATCCCTCTGTGAAGCCTGCAGCGTCACGTCTATTCCGTTTAATGATCCAGATAACCTTGAAATGTATCACACACAAAAGGAAACCATTCATTTTACTCACGTCCAGCCCTAATTTGGATATGGGTAATTTGGCAGGGTCTTAAAAGAAGTTACAGGCCTCTTCTGGATTTCAAATTTGGAGATTTTTAAACTGTAGTGGAAATACAGTTCTTTAATAGCACACACAGGGATTAAATTGAAGCAATATCACAATGACCCATATAAAACATTAAAATCACACACTAGATAAATTCAAACACATGACTGAAACGGCAATAAACAAGATCAAGTGAATGGTGCTTCAAACTAATTTTGATAATGTCAGCGCTCATTCAAATTGGCTTCATTACGCAGCTTTTCAACTTCAGAGCTAACAGCCATCGTTTCTTGCTTATGTCCAATTTCTTCACTCCTCAGTGCATCATCAAATGGAGTTTCAACAAACTGTATAAGGAGGACTTGCCATCCATATACTTGATAAGTCACTATTAGTTGTGTATAATGTCTATATCACAGTCAATATATTATAAATGTATTAAATTGCAACTAAAAGCCAAATTATTTTTCCACTACTAAACTGTGTATATGGTATTTTAATAGCGTATTCTGCTGTTCCTATAGTGAGTTTTGGCTGGGTACATTTGCAGCTTTCTGGTCAAAAACGCCTAAATCCAAGTTTGTCCTGCGTTCACTGGTCTCTGCAATTTCAAGTAGTTGGTGACATGACAAAAGACTGTTCTGATTACTAGGGCTGGGTATCACCAAGAAGCTGCCGATACGATACGTACCTCGATACACAGTCCACGATACGATACGTATCTCGATACAGTGCCATTTCGATACGATGTGATTCGATACGATATATTTCAAATCGATACGATATGATTCAGAAAAAAATAAAGGCCTTCGACCTTACTTAAATGGTCAACCCAATTTTCACAAAAAAAAAAAAAAAAACAAAACATTAAATGGTGCATTTATCTTCCATATATTTTTTTTCCATTTATTGAAGATTAAAAAACACAATGAAGTGCTTTTTGATTAATGCATGTTTCTAACTAGAGGGAGGAACGCGGTTGAAAAATTTTTTCTGACATTTTTGTTTCTCTTGCTTCTCGCTTCTCTTCGCCCGTAAAGAGTGACGTCTGGGGGAAATATCGATATCGATACTAGGAAACAAAGAATCGATACCGTATCGATTTTAATAATATCGATACATATCGGTGTATCGATATTTTAGCACACCCCTACTGATTACAAACACCTGGCTATTGGGGTGGAGTTTGAAGTGTGGATAGCTATTAGACCAGTCACACTCACTCTCTTCTTTAGTTCTGACTACTGCCCAGTTTAGCAGCTATATTTGAAATGTGGCTGTGGGCGGAGTTTAGGTATTTAGTCCCACCTTATGTATGTTTTTAACCATTTACTATTCTAAACGACTACCTGGATACTTAATGACTACCTTTTACAAGTGAATGGAAAGTAGAAACTTGAATATTTATTTGAAACTTGATTTTAATACTAAGGAAAAGCCACTACACTCAAACTGATTTTATATACCCAACCAGAAAACATCACAAGATCAATTTACATTAGATTTGCCTGTCCCTAACAGCCAGACCCAAGAATCATGCATGCATCCAAACCTTGAAATCTAGCCATACAGAGCCAGCTATTCCATGAAAACGAGGGCATATCTTGTAAATACACCATATAACAACCCACTGAGTCTATATATCAAACATGCTCATCCAGCCATAATGATGAAAAGAAAACAGTCTGCCTCAAAGGCCACTTTTAAATGCCTGTGACATGCAACGAGACCAAGGCAGGACACAAAGGCTAAAGCATTCAACAGAGCAGAAGAAGGAGCACCAGTGAATTCATCATTTCGTCGCCCGAGGTACTTAGCGCCAACACCCGACATTGATATAAACACAATGCATTCGTGCAAATATGTTAAGTACCATTCTCAAATGGCAAGTTCCCATGAAAAATACAGAGTGCTATAGAGGCCTAGAAAGATTAATAAGCAGCGACGAAGGCCAGCAGCATGAGAAATGAGGGGCCCAAATCGAGTTAGGGGCGAAATAATAAACTGCTGCGTATGATTTGGAGTTTATGAAGGTAAACACTGAGATATTTCCTTCTAATATGGCCGTAAACAACGTTCTATTTACTCTAATTAACAGGATAATATGGTTGATGAAAGGCTTAAGTTAATTCTCAAGCGCAACGTATCAATAAAAAATCATAACTATATTTGGCCACCTTTCAACATTAATATGCCAAAATTACTACCAGGAGTAAACTACTGCTAGAAATAAGCCAGGAAATCCCAGCTAGAATTCTCAAAGTAAATATATGAAAATCATCTGGTCCCATTAGCATATGCCAAGACTAAACAAACTTACCTTATAAAGCTAAATATAATTATCACTTGGCCCATCTGGCGTTAGCATCGTCTAGGGAAGCAAAACATAGCAGGAACATCGTGCATCATTAGCTATACCACAGCCAAGGTTTTAAAATTTTAATTTCTTTCATTTGTTACTGGGGTTGTCAAAAGTATCGAAAATCAGATACTAATTGATACTAAAACTAGTACTGAAACTAGATACTCATTTGAGCAGGTATCGATGCCAAAAACGTCACATTCACAGGACGGAAATAATTCCTGAATAGCTTTAGAATGATGTTGAGCTGTATCAGGCCACATAGGTTAGTATACGCCCATGGACCACTACAGAATCTACCTGGATGACTGAGGGTGTACACAGATATACGGCCACATGGTACTATAAAAGTACTACGATTTAATGCTGAAAGTGACTTTCTATTGTCTAAATAAAGTGTTTTTTATCCTGGAATCAGTACTGAATATCAAGTGTATTCCTTAGTATTGAAATTTTTGTATTGTGAAAACACTACTATGAAGCAACAGTTACTTCACCCATGAGAATTATTGATCAGTAAGTATAAGAGAAGTTTTTTGTAGCGGGGGACATTTTAGCTGTAGACAGTTGAATAAATAACTTTTATGACTGATTATAGATTCAAACTCACTACTACAGTGTTTCATTCATGTTTTTAATTATATTCTACATATTTTGTGGTATAATCCAGCTCTAGGATTATTGTGTTGGCCTAATTTAGTTTCAATATTAATTAAATCACATTTCAAATTTGATTGTGACAGGCCTACCCCTTTTAATTTAGCAGGAAGGGACAGAAATAATGGGATAGTTTCCACAACCTTAGAACTTTGAGATCTGCCTCTTCGATATGACTTTTACACATGGCATAATCGCTGAATGAAATATTTCCTGTCAGTTGAATGCAGAGAACAAGAGTCTCAAGTTGTTCACATTTTGCCTGGCTGCTCAACAGCTCTGGTGTGATTTCACATTCTGGCTGCCTTCATCACGGTGCTCTTGATGCTGATATTTAAGTTGTCACACTTGCGAAGCAGCCAGACGGCCCAGCATATTATTGACAAACACTGGCTTGTTAACATCTGTGAGGACAAGAAAACTGACAAGACATAGACAGCAAGTCACAAATCTCATGTTAAAACTACAGGTGGAAGATGTAGAAAAAAATTATATTGCCATTGTTGGTATGGTTAGGCAGACAAAAACAGTGTCCACCAGAAATCTGACCAGAACCCAAAGAAGCGGCTTGGATGAGCAGCCAAACGTATTCAATAATTTGTCCAGTTGACAGATTTAAATTTTTCTTTTGATCAGATCTGGACAACTGAGGGATTACACAGACATCACTGTTGGTATACCAAAGAAGAACAGGATTAGAAGTATATTGTACGGATGGGTGATACCAGAGATTTTTCCAATACAAATACTTTATACTGGTCAAACCTTACAGGTGAAGGCATTTCAATATGTATACAAAAGGGCTTCAAATAGGCTCTAAATGACCAACAGGACACTTAACACAGACGGCTCAGTCATAATGCTGCTGGCGAAGGTTTTAACACCAAATAATAAAGCCTCAACATGTTTAGCCTTACATAATTTCATTTGTATTCATATTTGCATAACATTACTGATACTCAAGTTTGTACTGAGTTGGTATTGATATACTGAATTGATACTTTGATACCAACACTCCCATTCCTAGGCGACAGTAGGTCAGCTGGTAGAGTGTGAGTGAATCCTGTTGTTGTGTTCTTGGGCAAGACACTTAACCCACATTGCTCCCAGTGTCTGTATACACTGGTGTATGAAAGTATGCGTGATTGTGTGAGTGGATCCTTGATGTAAAGTGCTTTGAGTGCCTTGAAGGTGGAAAAGCGTTATATAAAAATGTGACTGTGACTATTTATATAATATAGGTAAGACTATTCATTTTTGTCAATATTGGCCAACTGCAAAGCACCCTAAATGCATTCTGACATGTGCAAATTGACTTATTAAAGCAAATTAGGCCACGACTACAAGATAAATAGTGATGTTGTGTTGTTCTAATTTGTTCTGAAGCAGGTCAGTGGCTTTGGTGAGGAGGTTGCTCCGACTTGTTGAATCGATCCGCCCATCTCTCCAGTTTTATAGGGAAACTCATCAGGATTCTCTGGACGCCCCCACCAGGAAGTACACACAGTCCTTGACCATGATCTGCAGCTTAAAATGTAAATGAGCCTGTGAATAATGGGGCAAGTCAGCAGTGAATATGCAAAGCTGCACAAATTATTTTTTGCTTATGCTATAAATCACTTTTGTGTGTGGGGAGAAATTTTGGAGGACCCTGAACCGAACCAAAAAGCTGGGCTGTTTCACAGCCCTCCAGTGTCTGGGTGGGAGTTTTTCAAGTTGGTCTAAAGTCATGCCAGTAGAACCAATTTGAACCAAACCACAGAATTCTTGTTTCTGAGGTTGTCATGGTGTTTGCCCCGCCACAACGCAACTACATGAAGAAAGCCAGTCCTCACCCTGGAAAGTGGATATTGCTATGTTTTCTTAAGAATTTGGCACTCTGACTTTTCCAAGCCAGAGCAATGCTGTACTGCCGTATTGGGCCATGAAGGCAGTCAACTGAACACAAAACCAAGTACAATAATTTTAACCCAGACGATAAAACTCAAACTGTGGTTGTCTTCTGGCAGACCCAAAAATTGTTCTTTGGAGCTTAAAGGTGCTCTATGTAAGTTTTCTGATGGCGCATATGCCACCTGCTCGTTTACTTGGACTTGTGTTTGCTATACTTGGAACATGCATTTCTACTGAGCGAGCCAGACCTTTTACAAAATCTGATCTGTAACTTGGCTTGGTGATGTCTCCATGGAAGTGGAGAAGCTTAGGTCATACTGTTGAACCTTCCAGGCAAAGCAATATAATCTATAATAATATATAATGGAGACAAGCAGGTGATAAACTCTCAACAGACAAAGTTACATAGTTCACCTTAAATAGCTAAATCCTTTTTGCCTGAATGATGAGGTAATGGGGATCAAAATACCACACTGCTCTAAACTCTTGCTTCAATCTTTTTTTCTTCTTTTTTTTTTAATTGGCCAATAGAATTTTTCCACTTATTTTCTGAATGAAAGGGTAAAACTGATTCAAAATACAGGGCAAGTCATGTCAGTCAACTGATTCTGCATCATAAATGACCGGGGACAAAATTGAGTCCCACAATCAAACAAAACACAGTATTTCACCAGCCAATAGCAGAAAACAATTTTTAGTATGTCAATACAGGCTCTTCGCTGTTTATATATTTTAAAAGAGCCAAGATATGCCATTGGGCTAAAGTACAATGAAACCACAGCATGTTGACTATTTTCAGAAAGATTAGCTGCCTTGTAATTTGCGCTCCACTTCACCATCACTCCCTAACAATGCAGAACAGTTTTGTGTGTTATAAAAGTAACAATAGAGAAAAAAAGCCTTTTTTTGCGGAAAATGTGTCTAGTAAGTTTTAAAACGTTTTCATATTTGGTAAGACCGAAATGGATTGAAAAGTACCCAAAGCTCTTCTAAAAAGTAATACAAATGAATACAACAGTGAGGAAGTAGCGTTCTCATAAGGAGTTTGTCCAATTCACTTCAAACCCTTACCTTTACAACACTGAAAATAACACATTGGGCACTATAATTAGGCTGTGGCTGAAACTACTATTACAAAAGCATTACAAAATCCCTCTCTTACTTTGTACCCGCAGAACAATTTGTGTTGACTTCATCCAAAACAACCATTATGTTCACCACGTTCAATAGTTTACCTCTGTCAATTACAACTGCAATTAAATTTTCAAATAAAGTCATCTTCTTGTGCGGTGAACCTGCTGGACCATGATGCTTTGAGGCTTGTTTGTTTGGATGGCCACTACTTTAACATGAGATCAAAAGAGCTACTGCTTTGTGCAGCTACAAAAGAACACATAAGAAAGCATGGGAACAAGCTAGGAGAGGTTATTTGTAAAAACAACCAGTAGCAATGTGGTGGTTTATAACAACCAAAGCATCAACTAGCTACATTGTTAAGGGTAGTAAGGCAAAATATAGCTCACCGACTATTGAAAACATTATGACAACAGGTTAAAGGTACAATGAAACTTCTGGTCTGTCACCTGCTCCTCTCCAGGAAGATGCTACTGCTTTGCCTGGAATGTTTCACAGAACGGTATAAAAATAATTTATCCTTAGGGACAACCAGGTGTTGTTAATATCAATTGTTAATATGGAAATGTTTGTTGTAGTCAGTTCAAGGACTAGTCACTAATAGAAATGATCCGGTTCAGTGGATTTTCCATGTGAGTATTCCTAATGATGAATAATACCAAATAGTCAAAGGGAATAGTGTTGGCACGATATTAAAATTTTAAACTCCATTTTGATGCTAATGAATTGACTTGATACTCAATAGTTATTCAGATACCATGATGATAATAAAAAACACTCTTTCATTAGACAATGCAATGTCATTTTCAACATTACATCGCAGTACTTTCTTTTACATTACCATTCTATGTGGTCTTACACTTGTTCTGATGTGGTCAAGTCAACATCATTCTGTTGGCATTCAGGAAAGGTTCATTTCTGTCCTGTGAATGTGACTTTTTAGTATTGACACTTGCTCAAATTAGTATTTAGTTTCATATTGATTAGTTCCGATTTTGATATATTTGCCAACCCTAATGGGGAAAACTAGGACTTGTTCTCATTTAGGAGTAGGACAATCACTTTGCAGAATCTGGACACAACTCTGAAAAAAAATAAATACTTTTGTATACAGCTCAATAACAAACCACATTTTCCTCCACAGGGCCTGCGTATGGGAAATAAAAGCTGTTCTACAGACTTATGAGCTTTACCATGTTGAGAAAAAGAGTTGTGACGACTTTGCTGCAATTGCTTTTCATCCTGAATCAAACTTTAATGATCCATTTCAAAACCAACAAGGGGCGAGACAACAAAACACAAAGCTTCTGTTGTGGCTTGCCGTGGGTCAAATTGTCAGCAGGATCCTCTCATTTCAAACTGTGTCTTTTTATTGGATGGGCAAGTCTTGACTTTTCCATCTGTTAGTGAAAGAAAACCACAACACATATACATACACAGTGATTATACAAACTCACTTGCAACTTAACTTTCAGTAACTTCATCCAAAAGCAAGATTATTCAGAAATAACTCTCTCTTTGAACTTTTTCACCACTGTAAATTATTCAGAGGTAATATAGGCATCTGCACTTTGGCCCTTGCAAATAACAAAATATAGATTGAAAGATGGAAATATGAATGGTCAGAAATCAGCAAAGAGAATATATGTATTAAAATCTTCCCAGAGATGTTAAAATATTTTATTAAAATAAATAAAGCTTTAATGTAAACTGTTTTTCTTATTAGTCTGGCAGGAATGAACTATACATTTGTAGTGGTGGTAGTTGTAGGGGCAGATTGGCCCTTGCATCCTTTAACTAACCCCAGGACAGCTATGGCAACAACAGCAGTTTACCACCACTGGGTGTGGAAAGAATGCATGGCTCACTGTAAAAGGCTTTTGTTGTCTTGAAAGGCGTTATATAAATCCAATCCCAAAAAAAAGCATTATGATGTAATTAAATTTAAATCGGTCAAACAAAACATCTCCAAATCGATACGAAATAAATATGAAATAATATAGATTTCAATTATCAGATTACTTACATACATTATACATCCATTTTCTGACATTTAAGGAGCTTCAACTCGAATAAATGTTAGTGCATCCCATTTGCCAAGCTTTCATACTGTGCATTCAAACCCCATGATACAAATCAAAAAGCTATTACCACCACAAAACTGCTCCCTTTTCTAATTCAATTTCCAACTTTTTAGACCTTAAGAGAAAACCCCAGACAGCGCAAGTCATATCTGTTATATCTTCATCACATAACTCTCCATTATTGCAGATTGCATGTGCTCCTAATATCCCAGGGCCCTATAAAAAACATGCCTCACTTCTTATTGATATAGAAAGCTCATGGCATTACGAGCCAGTGCTGAGTTCAATACATGGATTAGCAGGTCTCTGGCATCACATGAGCGGTGGGGGAAAGGACCACACAGTCAAGCAAATGAAGGAGAGAAAGCTGAACAGCTAATCAACATTCAGCCGAGTGGGAGAACAGGGCTTGGACTCGATAAGTATCTCGCTGACATGTAGCCTTTGCAATAATCCACTGGTGGCCGCACATTTGGAACGGGATGGCGATGGGGCGGGGGGCCGGGGTTGGGTTTGTGACAGGAGAGGGCGCGGCGTGCTGGGGGAAGATGGATGACAGGGGAGAAATATAGACGTACGGGACCTATGAGCCGTGCAAACCGTGGATGTTAATTATTAAGAGCAGGAGCAACTGTTGTCGATCCTCCCCAGACCCACAGAGAGGATCTTTAGAGAGGAGAGACGTGAGAGATGGGATGCACTGTAAAACCATATAAGTGGGTTTAGCTTGAATCATCTCAGGGTTGTTTTCCTAAATCACATTATGGTTTATTAAAAGGTACACTGTGGAACATTTCTGGGGGGGTGTCCGCCACCTGCTTGTCTTAATAGAAACAGTACTGCTTTGCCTGGAATGTTCCACAGTATGTCACTAACATCATCTTGTGTTTATTCAATTACAGGTATTTTATTGCTTAGAGACATGTATTCTTACTTTGAGTCTGGTCACCTTTTCACAGACCTGACCTGTAAATTGACCTGGTGTTGTCACCATGGTGCTAGATATTATTATAAGTTTAATGCCATACTGTGGAATATTCCAGGTAAAGAACTAACTATTTCCATGGATACAAGCAGGTGGCAGACGCTCCACCCAAAAGGTTACATAGTGCACCTTTAACTTAACAGTCAAGATATAACCAAGTCTAGAAACGGTTACATTGCTAGTCAAACTTGACTAGCATCCCCGCATACATAACCTGACAAATACTGCTCTGAATAAAACTAATCAAAAAACATTTTTTTTGTTTTTAATGCATTTATAACTTGTGGGTTTTGTGAACAGCTAGATGTGAACATTTTGCTAGGTTTGATAAAATATTACGAATAATAAATAATAAAGATCCAAGTACAGTCCGATGAGCAAATGGTTTTCTAGTGTGCAATTATGCAAGCAGAATTATGGGGTAATTAATATACAAAATGTATCATTACAAAATAAGTAAATCAGAAAAACAAACACAAAAGTTTGAGATAACTACTTCTGCAGTTATCTGTAAACAGATTTTATATTTTTCTTTTCACAGATTTTGTATTTTTCTTTTGCTATGGATCAGACCTGAATGACTGAGGGATTACCCCGATAAATACTTCTGCCAAGTTGCTGGTTTTACAGTGTATACCTTCATACACATCTTACGTAACAATGGCGGGTGAATGCACTGGGAATTTCCTAATGGGGTTGATACTTGCAGCAGGTGATGTTGGCTCTGTCGGTTTACATTTGAAACGCTTCACAAACTCAGTCAAATCCACTTTGCACACGTCCTGTTTGCTGTTTGCAGACCGACTTTCCCAGACCCTTTTTTTTTCCTCCTCCTTTTTCCCAACAGTTAGTGACGAAGAGGGGTCAAAACACTGTGGTCAGGAACGGACATGCTTGATGTGAGAACACAGTTAGCGGTTCAGTCATTACTATCACTTACAATCCGCAGCTCACTAATCTGTGTTGACTTAATAATAGGAGTAATGCGCGTTTGCGTGTGAAGCTTTAAGACCATTACTGAACATTGCAGGAGAGCCGTGAGAATGGGACAGGACACGCACTGGAAAACCTGGACAGCACTGTGTAACTGATTAGGAATTAATTCATTTATAACATTGCATTTGGGCTGGGCTATATGGCAAATATCTCTGTATAAAATCCCAACTTTCTTGAAGCCTAGATATCAATTTCAATTTTATCACAGTTCATGTATACTTCATTTATATCCTCTTTTTTATTGCTTTTTGAAGGATTGCAAATTATGAAGGCTGCAAAAAGTACCATAATTTATTCCACAAACAACAAAATATCCTGCCTTAATCTGCATAAAAACTGCTAACGCTGTAGATTAGATCTGTACAAACATGTTATGAAATGTGATTCTTGTATTAGTTTGTCAGTTCATATTTCAGTCTTTTTGTCAATCCTTCTGGATGATTCTGGAAAATGTGAACAGAAATTGCAAATCTAATCGCAAAAAAAATGCAATTAGATATTTTTCCCAAATCAGCCCTAATCTACTACCTCTAATTCACGTTGCTGTGATTGGTCAAATCCAGCTGTGACTCACCCAGAGAATCAAATGGGCTGACTAATAGAAGAAAGTATCTGTGTTTGAACATACATTTGCATTAAACAGAAATAGTTCAACACAATAAGACAATATGACCAAACTAGCATATCATTACAGTTAACAGATCACGGTTTGATTTTTATCACCATACTGCAAAGGTCTGATTTCATACACACATATAAGGATTTTTGGACAGTCAAGATGCTCTATACATCTTTATATCTGCATCTCTGACCACAGCCAATCACTCACTCACACAACTACATTCATGCATGGGTAAGAAATGTTTTGCCCAGGAGTACAATTACAGTATACCCAGTCAGAGCCATGAGCGAATCACTAACCTTCCGCACACACTATGGTTCTGATAAATCTAAATTCGCACATGGATTTTCTTTGGTTAAAAACATTCTCCCCAATCCAACTGTAGCATTCAGAGTTATGCTGCTTGCTGACAAAACCATATTCACACCAAAAACACTTTTTTTTTTCTTCCTTCGCCCCAAACTGACCTTCTCTGAAAATTTCATTAAACTCCAACAACAGCAACTTTTTGAGGTATTTCGCTCACACAACATGACAAATGCCTGTAAAAATGAACTTGTTGGCAAGATATGCACAATTAATTATGTAAAAGTCTAAAACGCCCCAAATCTTGCCAAAAAAAATTACAGACACTTTCTGTTGTGTCATTTATCACTAGATAGTAGATTACTTAGAACAATTTCCAAGAAGCAATTCCTATTTTTCTGACAGAGTTTCCTACTTCTAGTCAAGGATAAGCTTCATATCTATATATAGGCTGTGACAAAGATAAAAGCAGAAAAATGCTTATCCTTGTACGTGATATATTAAGAACAATAGTCGTCTTTTCTTACTCCGCAACTTCGGGTTAATGCATTACAGGCGTTGTGCGATTGTGAGAAATGAAATAGCTTGGTATGTCGGCGATGAGTTTGTGTGCTTGTTGCGCTGGTGGGGTCTCGTACACAAAAGAGAAAAAAAAGGCTAACAGTTGAGCGTATCTTGAGCTATAAATCAGTGCTGTGGTCAACCTGGCCAAGAGCATTTTCAAACCCATTTGCAGAAGATAATGCCAGCCATTGCTCCAGCCCCAGGGACAGGGCGGCCGGCCTCATGAATCATTGCCCTTTTAGAGGTGCTGCAGCGTGGATCTCACCTTGCACAGTCCATAGGGTCCAGTTGACTCGTCCTGGTAGGCAACAAACAAGGAGTGGCACTGGAGGGAAAGAGGCGGACCGTGGCCAAAAAGTTACAAAATCCTGATATGTGCAGAAAACTTGTGGTGCAGTGTTAAACTATTTCTACTGGAAGCCCACGGCACACTGCGGGAAATTGAGGTAAGGTGCAAGCTCAGAACTGGGCTCAGAACTGGGGAGGAATTTTCTACTTAATGGATAAAGCATTTACCGTTTAAGCCACATATCACTCACAAACTATTCTGCCCTGCCCACTTTTGAGTCTGAATGTAGAAATGATTTGCTATCAAGATTGGTGCCCCCATGCAAAATAATAACCCAAATGACAATGGTGGCACTAACAACAACTTCCAGAATAAGGTGAATAGGGACAAAAAAAACAGTGATCTGCTGTCAGCGGAGGTGAGGCCGTGCCTCACCTGTCATCACAAAGACAAAATAAATGAAATGGTTATATTTATCTAATGATTTGTACTATAAAGTTATTTTCTATTTAACTTTCCAATTTAAATTCTTTTTCTAAAATTAAAAATAGCAACATTTTTACTTTTGCCATTGAAATCCTGAGAAGAGACGTGCGGTGAGGCACTGGCCGTTCGTGCCTTACCGCGGACTGACTTTGCTGTAGCTCAGCTACTGTAGCTCAGCTACTGCAAAGTCAGTCAAAGTCAGTTGCTTTAAGTGGCTGTGAAAAGGCGCCGGCCTTTTCACAGCCGGTGAGGCACGTATCCTGCCTCATGGTAGGGGGCACTCGTGAGCCCAGGGGTTCTTGTAACTCCCGCAGAATAGAGGCAGGAAATTACAATTTAGAGTTAGCAAATTAACTTTAGCAATCTGTACACTTCCTTTTCTTCTTGTCTAGCCCTACTTTTAAAATGGAGGAAGATTACATATTAAAGCTCAAGTAGATTTCTAAACTGGACTTTCGGTCGAAGCAGGAGGTTATAATTAAAGGAAGAATAACGCTAAAGGAGCTAAATGGTTTGCTCCAGACTACAAGACGAAAGACTCACTCTTTTCAAACAGAGTGGTACAAAATGGTAAGAAATTTTATTACTTCAATCCATTGAAAATTGGGGAACCAGAATAAGGATAAAAAACAATACAAAACCAGCTTGCCTCACGTCACTGAAAAAAACAAAACAATTTCAAAACAATTGCAATTTTAGATCTTTTCCATAGCAATTAACAATTTAGATAAAAAATATTGTATCTTTTGAATTGTTAAAAGTCCTCAACATGTTATTTATAACAGGAAGCTGAAATCCAAGCATATGAAACATTAACTGCCACACAGAAGTAACTAAGTGCTCTCCCTGTTTTAAATCACAAATCTGCATGTCACCATAAAAAGGTACCCAAATGTGTTATTTAGACCTGCAAATGTGAGAATATTTAGATCTTTTGTTTTTTTGTTACTTACGGGCAAATCTTGTGTTCTAGATCGATACCAAAAAACACATCTAAAAACAAATCAAAGCAACAACATCCACAGGTGTTGGAGACGTATATCACCTGGCTCAGTCCTTTGGGTCCTGTTGACTTTTATTGGTAGTTAACAAACCAGGAGTGGCACAGCAGGGAAATGGTTGAACTGAGGCCAAGAAGTTCCAAAATCCAGCTGGAAAGATGTAGCGCCTCACGACTGACAACAGCGAACTCGACAGGATGAGAGAAACTGTGGCATGTCTACAATGAATAGAGCTGGGCTCCTGCCAAATCCCAGATAAAGAAGAAGGCCAAAGTACTGTGACGTCACTGGTTTTGGAAGCACCATTTTGAAGCCGTGAGTTGGCGTGATGCCTGTTGGCAGACAGATTTTTGAAAAACGAGGGACTTTTCTATAAAATTAGTGGGCCTGGGAAAGAACAATGACTAAGACTTAAACAGGGAGCTTTAAGGAGGCTGTATTTAGTGTGGGCTATAAAAATACAAAAATAAAAAGAAAAGTACAACTCAGTGGTTCCCAAAGTGGACTCCAAGGCCTCCCGGGGGGCATCAGAGGCACTGCAGGGGAGGTGAAAGGTTGGCTAACACAACCACATGAAAGAATTCAGTTTTAAAACAAAACAAAAAAAGTAAAATGTATAATTACAAGTAATAACTGGTTTGAAGTAGTAAATTAAAGATGAAAACATATACCTTATACCTTTGAATACAGAGTGAAGTAGAAGGCCCCTTGGGATCTTCAGATTGATTAGGTAGCCATGGCACAGCAGACTTGAGACTTGGGGGAAATAGCTGTTTTAACCGATACAGAGACGATGGATCCCAACAGCCCATGAGCATAAAACTGCACCATATAAGTATATACTTTGTTGTACTTAAGGATATATGCTTTATAATTACTCAAATTATTATTATTATAGTTTTTATATAGTTTTTTATTACCATGTTTTCATTATTAGTATTAGAGCAGCAAAATCAGTCACATTTTCAATTAACACAATTAGCAAATCGCACAGGGCGCAGTTTTTTTGAAGTACCAAAATTTCCTCCACAAACAGTATCCTTCTGTGTCATTCTGCAATAAACAGCTAACCCTGTACTTTAGATCTGCACAGACATGCTCTGAAATGCTATTCTTGTCAGTTCATATTCCAGTATTTTTTTGTCAATTCTTCTGGACATGTTTAAATGTCAACTTTGAACAGAATCTTGTTATTAAAAACATACATACACAAATTGTAATGCTTGCCAGAAATTGAGTTCTAATTAGTTTATGGAAAAGAAGGAATGGGATTATAATTGAAATCCAGTTTTGACACTAGCAGTCATAACTCTTTGATAAAATGTAAGTCTGTATCGTTGCTCTTGTTCAGACAACTTGTGATGTCAGTGTACATGGATGTAGTAGCAGTCCACAGAGCCATGTGCACAACAACAATTGGCTGTCAGCTGGGTTTATTTCATTGTGTTCGTCTACGAAGAAAGAAAATCTATAAAGAGATGAAAACCACCATGTTGAGAGCAGCACGAGAGCATGGCACATAATGGTGCCGATGTTCTGTAGGCTGTTTGTTCAGTGAATGACAGCTACAGCAGGGGTCAAGGCCATATGTGAAAATGAGGTTATTACACTGGCTACAAGGACTGGGCTATATCACATCATATATCGAAATACCGGTATAGGTGATGTGAATTCTGATTACCGATTATAATTTGCAAGGAATTTTCCGCTTTTTTTCCATCTCTTTCATGTGAGAGAGATTAGCCGAAGACCACAGCTAAATGTTACAACTAATGCAAAGAGCAGCTTAAACACAGACTCTGGCTACTTTGTCAGTCAGGCTACTGTGCTCATTTTAGCCAAAGTGCTCTTATGCTGGATTTACATTGTCTGCAAGTGTGGTGTGGTTCGGAACTCGCTTACTTAGAAAGTCTTTAAAATCAATGCACCCTGCCACACTGACCTCTGCCACACTGACCTCAGTGGAGTGTGAGTGCAGGTCTAGGTGAGGCATGGGTCTGCGGAAAGAATCCACAAGAAGTCAATTTTTCCCGGATACTGCAGCGGTCTGGAGGTCATTAGACGCGTTATCACATGAACCCACCTGAAACCGCACGGCTTTGGTCAAATGCACACCGCAGTTGTCATAGTTGTATAACTGGCAATGAGGTGATTTTTGTAATACAATAACATTTGAGCTGTAAAAATGTTCTATGAACAATTTTTGACCAATAACAGTACATTATTGTTACAGCTCCTGCCATTTAATGATACAGTCTATTTAAATAGTTTAGGGATTATCTTGCTTTATTATTATTGTATCAGTGGCATATAATTGTTTCAACTTTATCGTTTATTGCAGTATATCTCTGTCACAGTATATTGTGCTTCAAAATTTGTAATCGTGACAGGCCTAAACCGGCCTGACAGTCAGTATAAACACGGCATTATGCAGCTAACTTACTGAGCAGAGCAAACTTGCGCACTTTGTTTATTATGCAAAGTAGCCATATGCTCTGCTCTCAAAGTCTTTTTACTAGCCCCAAAATCTTGCTTCAATTGAACATATTAAGCCAGAAAATACATTAATGCACCCATATGTCATTACATCATAATCACCTCAAAACCCACAGTTTACTTATAAAATATAAAGGCCAATCTGATTAATTGTTTTTTGTTGGGGTTTTTTTGAGTTTATAAAGTTTAATGTTATTTATATCGTTATTGCAAATGTTCCATTTATATCGTGATAAAAATGTAAGGCCATACTGCCTTACTGGCTACCTTACAAACCATGGTCCAAAAACAAACAAGTCAAACATCATCATGTTGTACTGAATAGCCTGTAATAATTACAATATAGAACACAAATGATGTGTTTTTTCTAGTATGTATAATTGAACACATTCAAACATTACATGTGAAATTGGCTTATTATTACACTGGCTACATTACAAATTATGGTCCAAAAACAAAGCAAAAGCTCACTGTAAGCTATTATGTTGTACTGAATAACTTGTAATGATTCCAATACAACACAAATGAAGTCTTAATTCTTGCACATGTATAATTGAACACATCACATATTTAGCTGTGTAGAACTTACTCGGTATTCACAAAAAAATCAAACCATTTTAATAATAAAGTGTGCAAAGACTCTTAAATTAGGAATCTAACACACCACAGGCTTTCAATTTCTTCACTAATTGAGATGGTTGCAAATTATCGAAGTATTAAATTCATTTCAAAATCTCATATCAGTTCCAATACAAAGCTGTCTTCTTTTTAATGCCCTGACTGCAGGTTTAATGGCAAAGTGAGTCATCTGGCAGAATTACTACTTCAATTCGCTTCCTACAACAAAACACAATGCGATCCAGATACAGATTATGGATTTAATATCTACGCACATTCATGTGAATCGTAACGTTTCATATCATGTCAATAAATGTCAAGGAGACATTTAGAATTAGCTCACAGGCAATAAAGGTTTTGATACACGCTCGGCTCCTTTAGTGAATATCCAATGCCGATCTATCTGTCCTATTTTAGCTGAATAAATAAAATATCTGCACTGCAACCACACCCACAGACGTACACACCACAGACCAGGAAACAACCTAAACGGAAAGCAGCCTCTTATCCACTGTCCATAAACATTAAATACACAATAAATCGCATTTATTACCAATAGCTCTAAATGACTTCCCCTCCCTTACTCCTCCCTCAGCACTTTGCGTTACATGCATTGTATTGTATTACCGCCTCTTGATAGGTAGGAGAAACTCACCATGGCTGCCTCTACACTTTGTAACCTTGAAACGTACTTACTGTGTGATGAATGTTGGTAGTGTGGGACGGTGTATTGGGTCATTCATATTATCATAGCACATATTTATATAGAAACACGGGGAGGGAAACAACTTATCATTGCTGTAACCGCACAGACATTTCATTAAAAGCTAATACAAAAAGTCCCAAGGCTTCTTTGCAGTGTGTGTTACTTCATTTACTTGTGCAGATGTGAGATGTAAGAGAGCAAAGTATGATGAAAGAGTGTTGTGTATTCAAACCATATGTGGTACTGTTCCTGCGCTTTAAACACTAACAATGAGTGTGATAAAGGCAATAGAAGAAATATGTATATTATAAAACATATGACTTATAATGACTGGGGACATGGACAAAATCTTGGAAAATATATAAGTTTTAATTGTTAGCTAATAATAAAACATGGTACATTTCTTGGCAACATATTGCATATTGCAAGCTAGTGCTAGTTGCAGTAAAGTAATTTTGTCCATTCTTCTATTTAATTATTAAACAACATCAGTATATTTTCAAAAGTCAGAAGGAGAGTTATGATAATCCCATGTCAAACACAATAATATTTTTGCCCAAGTCACTTTTAGTTCACTGCAATTGAGCAGTGCTATATTTTGCCAGAATACACCTTTCATTAGATTGGAATTATAACAAAAATTTGACCGTGACAAAGCACTATTGAGTTTTATTTCACTTAGGACATGCACAAGGTCTAACTCATTTTCAGCCCCAACACCAAGTGTTTCGAACTAGTCTAATTTACAAGTCTTTAATGTGCATCACTTGTCACGGTGCAATTTAAACCTACTGACCTCCATCTAGAGTTCATGCGTTTATTTCAACATACTTCAAGGACGTCTTCAAAGCTTTATTGCACCCTTAATTCTGCCCCTTAATATTACACTGCATGGCTTTATTAGAGCCATGGGCCTTCACCCGGGTCAGATATTTAAGTTTAATCAAATCACTTCTTGGAAAACATGTTTGAATGTACTTGCAGAGGCTAGGGGCCAAATAACTGAACTTCAAGGTTTCCATCTTGAATGTACCCTCACGGGTCTAGCCTGCACATGATCCTGGTCCAGCTGAGCAAAAAGTAGCTATCAGAAGGGAATTAGCCAAATCTGGTCAATATCCACCAGTTAGCCAGGTATTTTGGTGTATGTTTTGGACTTTTTGCATTGCGTTTTACAGGTTAAAGCTTAAAATTATTTATGTAGTACAGTGCAAACATTTCAAACTCGATTTCAACACTAAGGAATAGGTTTGATACTCAATACAGATTTCGATACCACCTATCAAGTATCAATACTTGATAAAAAATAAATATCTAGTTTTGTCCCGATCTAGTTTAGTCCTGGTCTAGTCTAGTCCAGTTCAGTTCTTCAAAGCTTCTTTCTATCTTGAATGTACCCTCACAAGTCTGGCCTGCACGTGCTCCTGGTCCAGCTGTTCAAAAGGGAGCCTTCAGAAGAGCATTAGCTAAATCCGGTTAATATCCACAGGCGTGTCATCTTTATTTACCACTTGGACTTCCAGGGCACCACGCTGTCAGGGCCAATGGTCTCTAATGGCATCACGTTCTGACACTGGGACACAGAAGGTGCTCTCCCCGGACCAAGACCTGTCATCTTTGTCCCAATCCACCTTTACAATGACTACAATGATATATACAAGTCAAACAGAGCAGGATGAGTGATCCTGCTCTGTTTGACTAGTATATATCATTGTAGTCATTTTTCCATTGATTATAACATTTATTTGTAACTTTTAGTCACAAATATACATCATCGTAATCCAAACAGATTATTTTCTTCTTTGTTTACTTACTTTTTAATTATGGATTATTTTCCATTATATTGCTATATCCAAACTTAATTTTGTTTCAGGCCTGATTCATCTTAAGTTTGATTGGAATGTGGAAAGCCACAATCACATAACAAATAGGAAAGGTGCATGGATGTACTTCTAAATCACACTAACAAAATTAATCTTGTTCCACACACTTCAGAACTTCCTTTCTCTTGGAATTGTGGTCCATTTCATCTAAATACTCTTCCAAAGTTAAGACAAATTCCAGATTTCATGTATAGTGACTTCTAGGGCTGTCATGGTAATGGCAATATTGCAATATCACAGTCCGATCAATTACACTGCACAAAGGCTCAAGTGACCATAATAACCACATTTAGCATTTTAATGAGGCTCCACACACATGCCTGGCATAATTTTACTATTCAACTACTATGAACCAATTCATGTTTACACGGCTCTAATCTACGGAGACGCTAGGAATATGTATCGGAGGACAGTGGTGAAAGAGGAAAAGGTAACTACTCCCCTTTAAGAAAAACTGTCGGGGTTAAAGCTAAAAGCAAGCACGTCCCTTCAGTCAGAGGGCTGGAGTCTCGAGCAGATGTGGGTTTACCGTGGGTGTATGTACTGTGGGTGTGTGTGGAGCGGCAGACTTTAATGCAAATCCACTCACGGGGCTGCGCTAAAACCACATGAAATTTGGTGCAGCACTCAGTAACCTGCACTCTGCCTGCAGAGCCAACAAGTGTCCACAAACGCTCCATCCCACATGAGTTTAGTGCAGTCATAACATAACATCATATATACTCATAAATCGTCTGTAAAACCACATTTAGTGAAAAAAGTGGCTTTTTCTGAAGCATGCACAAGCACATGTTTGTCACTCATGCCCAGCTGTTGTTTTATACAATTATTTTTCAAATACAACCCCAACTTACCTGTATTATTATGAGCTATACTGCATACACCGCTGTGCTGAAGCATGCAACATTATCTCATGGGACAGCCTTAGTGACTTCTCTTGTCCTATGTTTTAGGTATTCATGTCTTGACTTAATTCTGTAATTGTTTTATATTCTTTTATGTTTGTATTCTGTTATATTCATTGTCCTTAATAAAACAAATTTTAAATTCTCCTTCTCCTGCACCTCCCTCAAATCCACCCTATCCATCTGTCTGAGCAGTGGGGCACGGCGACTGCAAGCAACGCACTTTTCTCCTTCTTTTCATTTGCCGATGCTTTGGCACAATGTTCTATATGCACAATTAAGATTTCTGTTTGAGCGACTTTCCACGATCAACACGCAAGATCAATTATTTTATACTTTCTTGGTGTCAGCAAAACTCTTGGCTTGCATTTTAATACACTTTGAAAAATGCTTCTTTTACAGATACTTTGAAGAAATGCAACATGACAGGTTTCTGTTAGTTATCACCAAATACAGGTCTCTGATGTTGCCTAAAGATACAATCTGCAATCCTACTCAGTTATCTGCATAGTATAGCTTTAGTCTAATTGCTGGGTTTCAAATGACATCACAACATTTTGTAGTCCAATAATATTTAATACAGATGAGGGACAGCTAAAGTGAATATTGTTAAAATGCAGATTTTTGCCAGAACACAGTGAGTTCTTGGGTCTAGCAGACAATAATTGTTCATGGGACATTTCACAATTGGTGATTAATCACCAACAAAGACAATCACTATTATATCACCAGAATGTGCAGGAAAAACATGCTTCTCCTGATAATCTCTTCTAGATCACTGTTGTTTTTACTTATAACAAAGTACAACACTATAACAGCTGTTAAAATATGGAACTTATTCATAATATTAAAATTATAATTATTCATTTCCAAAACATTTTTAAACTGCCAGAAACTTAAATATAATAGTATAATCATGACCCAAAAATTTTTAACATACCTATCTGAGAGTATGATATCATCACTTTCTAGGATGTGAAAACTACATGTGCTTCATATAATGGTGTTGTCGTTGATTTTCCAAACCAAATGACTTGCGTTCTTAAAAGTTCTTGTCACACTCGACCTGGGCACTGGGAAATGACTAAGGGATCTAAAAGAGTCCAACAACAGCCTTCAATTAACACTGAGAACCTCTAATCAGAATAATCATGCCTTGTCACTGGGCAATTATTTCATTGTCGCCATGGCGAGATGTTTGAATAACTGTGATGCTGATTATATGGTGGTCTTATGGAGCAGGAAATACAATATATGCACTTAACACAAAGAATCAATATGTGCATGGTATTATTTTGGGGCATTTTGGTGCATAAAAGTGAAAATATTATGGTCTATTGGCAGTAATGTACTCATGAATAATCAACCATAATTATAAATGGTAAATGGTCGCATTTTTATACAGCACTTTTCCACCTTCAAGGCACCCATTCACACGTACATTCATACACCAGTACACAGACATTAGGGGCAAGGTGGGTCAAGTGTCTTGCCCAGAAATAAAACAACAGTATTCATCTGTGGGAGCTAGAATCACACCACCAACCTGTGAATCACTGGATCTGACGGCTCAATCAATGATGCTCATGTCGAGAGTGGGATTCGAACGGTCAACCTTTGGATCAGTGGACAAACACAGCTACCGTCACCCCATAGAATGAATATTCTCTTGGATGATTACATGATGTGCGCTTGGTAAAGCACTTTGGCAACTATTTTAACTCAATGTTACAGTGCATTTGTGTTTTGTGCAATACCTGAATCTCCGTCACGACTTTTCGAGGCAGGTGTCAAATAGTAAAGCCAGAAAATATCATCTGAAAATTAAAATTCTGCGTGTCCTTCAAAATAAAATACAAAATGCAGCTGAAAAGCAGATTAAAACTGAGAATGAAAAAAGGGTTATTTCTGCCCTTCAGTGGGTAATATTACGGCCCTTTCACACGTATCTCACACTTAAACTTCAACTAATATAGTTAAAGACAATTTAGCACATCTGTTGGTTTTATATAATATTGTCTGATTGTAGTTACTGAGATACTCCAACAAAAAATATTGCGATATATACCTTTTTTGTCAATATCGCCCTCAGTCTCAAACTCTTCTTTGTGTCCTTGCACCTAAATGTCACTAAATATAATGTAGGGCGCGCTTCATGCTAAAAAATGAAAAAATCCAACTGATGAGAAAATCTGGTTCATTGTTCACAATAGTCAGCGTTTAATCTGCATAACCTGTTCGAGCCTGTCACATTCTGCTCCTCTGTGAAGGGATGGCATGTGTGGCATTTAAAGGCGGGCTGATAAAATGGCCGCCTGTTTGACCTTCATGTAATGTTCTGCATCAATTTAGAGGAAGTCCCGTAGTGTTTGGTGTTCAGAGGGTGTGTGTTTCTGTGTCTAATTGGAAAAGGAACTGAAAAGAATGGGCGCGACAATGACGAGCGATATGCCTGCAGAATAAATCAATTTATGGCAAATGGTTATTGCAATTATCTACGTCAGAAGGAACTAAATGTATTGCAGTGATTTGGTGTTTATCAATGGCATTTATGCCAGAAAGAAATTAATTAAAGCTCAAATGCTTATATGCAGGTCCTGGATTCCAAATGAATAATTAATAGTTGTGATTATACATCCCAATATAATGGTAAAAACAAAACAAACAAAAATTGTACTTTTAATCTTTGCTGTTTTCTCGTCCCCTTCTAGTCCAGTTCTCGTCCCCTTCTAGTCCAGTTCTCGTCCAGTTTTTGTTCAGTTCTAGTCCGGTTCTGGTTCACTTCTGCTACAGTAATACCAATGGTTGCTCCATTCATCCCCATCGCAGCCTTCCCCGAGATGAAGAAGTATGTGATCCGTGCACTTTTGCTGACGGGGCAGATGTGTGCAGAATCACTGAGGTCTAACATGCCTGTCGCTCCTGTCACCGTCCCGAGACATTTACCAATACTCTAGGGTGATGGAGCTGCGGCTGAAACATCCAATGAGGATCGAGGAAACAAGCAGAGGAATTACTGTCCCACTTTTGTCACCTCTATGGGACAACATGAAACATGGGGTTTAAGCAGGAAGACTGAATTTGTGTGTCGAAATTACAGCAGGTGAATGAATGAATGTGACTAATGATTATCTCTCATTGTTGAAGGATTTGGGATTTTGGAATGATAGCTAATTGTGAGTGTGATTTTTTCTGACAAGCATTGTGATCGCAATAGGATTCCGTCCAGAGAATTGACAAAAAGATTAAAATATGAACTGACAAACTAATACAAAAATCCCATTTCAGCACATGTTTGTACAGATCTAAATTACACTTAGCCGTTTTCATTCAAAATAAGACATTAACAAAAAATTATGCTACTTCAAAAATGTCCTACTGAACGATTAGTTGATTAAAAAAGGGGCGTGGGAAGAGCTCTCAAATTAATACATATCTCTATGTATCTGATCCAAACTGCAATCAGAAGACTACACCTGCACGTGGGTTCATGCATTATTGTATTATAGGCCTATAATGTAACTATTTATACACCAAACTACTGGGAAACAATGTATTTATATGAAGACAGATTAAACTTGTGAATGAGTTTAATCTGTCTTTTTTACATATAAATAGCCAAAAAAACTTCACCTAATTCACTCACTTTCTTATGATCAAAAAATTATTCAACTATTAGTCCACTAATACACACTTTTGGTCAACTAAAACACCATCAATCAATAAATTGCCTAAAGGACTATAGCCCTAGCTCTATCAGATGTCATGCAAAATGTTAAAACTGACTAAAATGATGAATATTTGATCTTGAGTTGAGTGGAAAAGTCAAATGTTTTAGGGCTGGGCAAGATGGCTAAGAAATGAATCACGATTTCCTCCTCACATTGATTTAGATTTTCAGTTTTCTTTTCAAAAACAAAATAAAATTGCTCTCAATACGGATTTAATGAACAAAAACAAAACAAGACTTAAACAGCACCAATTAACACAAAAACGTGTGTGAATTCTTCTGATTTTGAATGTATTTTGATAGGAATAATTAATGAAATCACAACATTGCATTTAATAAGCAATACTGTGTTTCCTTTATCACATGCCCTCCCACAAATATGACAACAACTCACAGAAATAAAACTAATCTAGCGCTACAAATAAGAGGTTTGGCTTCCACTGAATCCTGATAGAGTTTTGCTCATGGGGCATCCAGTTGCACAGTGGCACCCCAAGCATGTGATTCTTTACATAGAGCAGATCACACAGTGTGTACACCCACTGGACATCAATCTACACCGGCTATGGCCATTACTTATTCATGCTTGGGCTTGGGTTGCATGACTGTACAGTACATAATCAGACAGAGAAAATGTGTGATGTATTCAGTCTCACAATTATAAATTTGTGGCTCTTTGTTTGTAGCTTATATGCAAGTTTCTTTATAACATTATTGCTCCATAATTATTGCCAAATAACAACTAAAATTGATGTATTTCTTACCAATGCAAGATTTTTTATGTAATCAGATTTGACATATAACATTGCAATACTCCAAAATATTAAGTCGTAGTACTTTCTTTTATGTTAGTGGTGTTATAACTGTGTAATTCCTCATCGTCTAGGTAGGTCCATAGCGGTCCATGAATGTATACTAGTCTCTGTGGTCTTATACTTGTTCTGATACAGCTCAAGATCATTCTAAACTATCTAACTAACTGTCCCAACATTTTTTCTTCATTTCAGTATTCATTTCATGAACTTTTTGTGAGTGCTACACAAAAATAGTCAAACTTATTCCTTAAAAGTCTGAACTCTGCTCCAAACCACATGCTTTTACTGACAAAAGACTGGCCTCTCGAATAAAAAAGCTCAAGCATGACATTGACGATAAGACATGAGTGAATCTCAAACTCTGTTAAAATTCAATTAATTGCCCGGCCCTTGATCGCATATTCCATATCCAATTTAAACACAAAAGCAAATCAGCAAAAAAGTGTATGTGATAAGAATAAACAATAGACTTTCATGTAGGAGCTGAGAAGGTCTGAATTGAATGGGCTACGTGCTGAGAAACAAAGCCATCTGGGACTATGTGAGATCACAGAGGCAGCAGATGAGTGGCAACGCTTCCTCCATCTCCCACTCTGCATACAGATGGGTGGACAACTTCCCTTTGTCTTTTACCGAGCCATTATTTACTTCAAACACTTTCTTGTACCGCAAAAGAAGTGCTGATATTCGGGAGCTGCGGGCAAAGCTAATAAACACACTCTGAACCTTGACCTACTTTTTATGTTTGATTTCTAAATGATTGTAGCATGAAACATTCAGTTTGATATAGGGCGGTTGCGTAGCTCTATTGCAAGCTCTAATTATGTTGTGCCTTGCACGACCAGGTTTGGATTAATACTTTTGTGAAACTCATTCCTACTAAAAACCCACATCTACACAGGTAGGCAGATAAAGGTGAAATATGGAACTTTGCCACGCTTGTCTCCATGCCATTTCATTGCTTGAAAAGAACCACAATATGGCTCTAACGTAAACTAAATCCATCTCCGTGGTGACAAGCAGGTGACGTCACTACGCCAAGTTACAGGTCAGGTCTGTGAAGAGATGACAGTGCATGTATTTAAAGGTATTTTTAAGTATCTAATAAAAACATGTGTGTTGAATAAATGCAATTGTAAGATAGATTTGTTCAATGATATACTGTGGAACATGCCAGACAAATCAGTAGCATCTCCATGGAGACAAGCAGGTGGCAGATCCCCACCAGAAAAGATACATAGTGCAGTTAGGAGTGAGATTTTATACTGCTGCATTGCCAACATTTTGCACCAAAGCTATGTTTGAGCTATGAATTACAAGCTTTCATTTGATTCTCATTTGAAGTCATATTTTCTTTCATCCAACCAATAGACTGATGCTTCTCATATTGTGAAAGCAGGCTACTCTTAATGCTGCGTTCACACCGCGGCGTCAAAAACGCGCTGGCCGCCTCTATTTTGACGCGTGTGCATTTGAGGACAGACGCTTTGGAAGCGCGTGCAAGACGCGAGTCCAGAGAGCGCGTCTAGAGCGTTGAGTGTTTTCCTGCTCCTTTTGTGCACAATGACAGACCATGTCTGAATAGCTTTGGTGTATTTACTAAACAAAAGTCATCAACGGAGGGGATCGGCTCGGCGGCGGCGTGTCTGGGTTCACGACATACTTCAGAGGCGTTCGGAGTTTTGGCGAGTTTCATTACTTGCTCCAGGAGCTCCACCGGGATGATCAGCGCTTCCAGCGGCATTTCCGTGTGACCCAGGCCCAGTTCGATGACCTGCTGTCCCGCATTGGTGCGGATAACGTCCCTGTCCCCTGTCCCAGTCACTGTTTGCGTTTGTGACTCCAGCGCTTCCGAATGACGTCGCTGTGTCACTGGAGCGTGGTCTCTGATTGGTTGACAGGCACGTCGACCGCCTCAAAAGTTCAACCAAGTTGAACTTTCGAGGCGTTCGACGCTTGTACGCTTGGGCGTCTGAACGCGTAGACGCGTGGAAGCTCAAGACGCGCCGCGCTAACGCCAGATTCGCGCCGCCTTGACGCTTGAAAACGCGCCGCAAAAACGCTGCGTCACCAAGACGCGCATCCACCATAGACTTTGAATGGGAGCTTGACGCATCTGACGCCGCGGTGTGAACGCAGCATTAGTCTTTAAAGCCGACTGCACTCGCCACTTGTCAAAGAAACCATCTCCCTTACTGACCTATACCACATCGCTTATGCAGAAGTGACTTTAGTTTTTCCATTTTATGACATGTCCCTGTTTGATGTAACTTAACACATGCTGGATGCACGGCAATAAAAAACTATTGCAGTCGAAGTGTCAGCCATTAAACCTCAATGTCCTCCCTGTCCTTTACGAGCCCAAGTCTCCTGTAGCCCCACCTGCTTCTTAGCAACACTTTACCTGGCACTTGTTTTAAGACTTGGGTGAAGGGGTCTAATAGTGAGCTTTTAACACGTGTTGATACAAATCGGGGGCAAAAAGTCAAGCTACTTTTCTCACTCAATTTAAAGTCTTTTCTTGGTTCAGATATAATGGCCAAGTAGAGAAGTACAGGACTGAGGGGGGGGAGAGGGCGGACTGCATAATTCAATGCAGACAGGGGCTATATCTAGAAGGTCCTCATGCCTAAATTAAAAACAGGCAAAACCAATTAACCCAACATTTGGCCTGCCAATGTCATCCATATGAACGGCTTTCTTCAACTCATGTAAAGTTCTGAGAAAAGGCTCAACAATAGAGATGTAGCTTAGTCGATTCATCAGTACAATTAGTCTTTTGATAGATTATTTAATTGGGATTATAAGAATTTATGAGGACAACAGTGAGTTCAGTGAGTTAGCTGGAGTTTTGGGAGTTCCTGGACTAGGGCTGTTGCGGTTAAAGAATTTCCCTTGCGGTAACTTTAAGTGCCTCAGCACCACGGTGTGCGGTGTATGTGGTACAGCCCATAGGCCCATAATAACACATGTACATTGTTAAAACAATATAATAAGGGTTTTCTGGCTCCTAAATAGCTCCTTGGTTTACCATTTAGGCATAAATATACTGCTGTATTCACCCAGTGCTTTGCTTTGACTTCAACATGGTCTAACTTGGTCACAGATACATTGAAAAATCATGTTCAAATAATATCACAAAGCTCAGTATTAGCCTATGGTCTTATTTTTCTAACGTCTACATTCAAATATAGGATTTTAAAGTGATTTAACCTTTTGAAGCGGAAATGTTTTTTTGTTGGTTTTTTTTTATATCAAAAAGCTTCTATCCCTGTGGCAGTCCTGTGTAGTCTGCTGTTCCTTTCTGCTAACTATGGGCCTAATAGAAGGCTGGTAGAGTCAAAGTTTAGTCATGCTTTAGTCCTGATTCATATCTGGTAATCAGTCCTCATATTTAGCTCTTGTTTAGCCCTGGTTCAGTTCTGGTGCTGACCTAGTTCAAACCAGCTCACTGGTTATTAACACATGAGAAGTCTGTAGTTTTCAAAGTAAGTATGATAGATGGCTAATCCTCCGCACACATATTTAATCACGTATTTAGTGTCACTCTCGGTTTGCAGACTTTAGCCATTTTCTGTAATCATGGACTTTTTGGATAGTTTAAAAATCTCAGAGGAAGCTTGGATTCATCTCTGTCATGCTCTGCTACAGCAGGACTCTTCCTCATATTCAGAGCGTAGACAAAAGGACCCACCTCCTAATGTGTATGTATGAGCAGAGAGAGAGAGACTAATGTGTGTGTATGTATGAGCAGAGAGAGAGAGACTAATGTGTGTGTATGTGCTGAGCAGAGAGACTCTTTGATTCGGTTTTGACTGATATACATGTGACCTGCATTAATGTGAGTCAAAGTTTAGTTTCGTTTTAGTTAACGAAGTTAAATGTGCCTAGTCCTAATTATTATGTTATGTTACAACACTGCCCTGCACTAAACTCATGTGGGACGGAGTGCTTGTGGACACATGATGGTTCTGCGGGCAGAGCACAGGTTATCAAGTCCTGACTGAGCCAAACTTCACGTGGTTTTAGATGAGTGGCTTTGCATTCAAGTCTACCACTCTTCAGTAAGTAACACATAAAGCCCGTACACCCACAGTAAACCCCCGTCTGCTCCAGACTCCAGACCTCTGACTGGAGGGACGTGCTAGCATTTAACTTTAACACCGACACGACTTTTCCTAAAGGGGCGGAGGCACTTTTTCTTCTCTCACCAGTGTCCTCCGATACATATTCCTAACGTCTCCACAGCTTAAAGTTGCATAAACATAAATTGGTTCAACGTTGAATAGTAAAATTACACCAGGCATGTGGAGTCTTATTACAATGCAATATTGCTGTTACCACGATAGCCTGGAGTAGGGCTGAACAATTTATGAAAAACATCCAAAAGAGAAGCATTGCGATTAGATTTGTCATTTGTTTTAATAATAGGATTCTGTTCAAACTCACATTTTAATGGGTCCAGATGAATTGACAAAGACTGAAATATGAACTAACAAGGATCACATGAGTATCTAAACTACAGGATTAACAGGTTTTATGCAGAATAAGGCAAGATATTTCATTTGTGGTGGAAATGGTACTTAAAAAATTGTAGCGTTTCTGATTTGCCATTCAAATTGTGATCCAAGTTGGACTGCAATTAATCTTGTAGTCCTAGTTTAGTTTCTGCCTGTTCACTTATAAAGATGCTGTTTACTAGAACTCCTCTGTATACATACTAGTTTTTGTGCAAGGTCCTAATAATTTTGAGAGCCTTTGCCATCGTCTCACTACGCTCCATTGTAGTTAGCACAGGACATGTCTTTAGCTGACCAATCGTAAAAATAGGCACGTTGCGGTGTGGCGTGGGGTATTTTTGTCTGTTTCTACTTCCCATGCCCTGTAAGACATCAGTGTGAATGGTTTATAATGCCACCGGTGGACTCTGAAATGGGAGACCTGGTTTCAATCAGCAGTCAGATTGCTCTTACATTAGGCCTGGCAGGCGCAGCGGTAAATCAGGCCGTGGCTGGGTGCTGCTGACAGGAGGGAACAGGCTCAGTTAAGGCTTCACTGTGCGTCCGACTCACTGCACTGTCTCTGGGCTCTGGGCTGTAGAGAGGAGGAGGAGGGACGTGGAGGGAGGTGAAGGAAGGTGGAGGAAGGTGGAGGGAGTTGGAGGGAGTTGGAGGGAGTTGGAGGGAGTTGGAGGGAGTTGGGGGAGGGAGGAGGGGGCAATAGCGGTGTCTGATGGCTCTATAGAGACTGGGCCTTCAACTATCGTTGCCTCTTTGAGGAAATAATAAGCCCTACTTCTCAGGACAAGTCTCAAGTCATGGTTTAGACCTGGTTTTCCCAGCCCCTACTTACACTATGACAAAAAAATGTATCGCAATCACTTTTTTGTCCTTCATTATTAATTTCTTGAAGATAATAATTCTGTTTAACACAAAAAATTGTTAAATGTCTTCAGTGTGCTGAACTCTGCTCCAAATCTCATGCTTTTACTGACAGAGGATTAGCTATGGATCTCTTGAATAAAAAGACAATTAGAAATCTCTGAATCTCGACAAAAGTGTGAGTGAAATAGCGTAAGTATTCTAAGGTCTTGCTGTGCAGACTGAATGCAAGTTGAGAAAACTCTTGGTCAATGAAGTTTTATTTTTATGTAAAGTCTTGTTTTTTTATTTTCTAAATGTCAAATTCCATGGGTTGTTGATTCATTTTAGTTTTAGAGCCTGGTCAGTCCACGTAAAAATGTGTGGGTTTTATTCTTCTATAGCTGATAAATGTAAAAATGGATGGATTTCTAATCTTACGCCTTTCACTAATAGAGTTGTTAAAAGTATAGCAAATCATACTCATTAATACTTAAACTGATATGGAAACATATGAGCAAGCATCAACAGGACACAGTTTTGGTGTGATTTTGAGCTTTATTAGAACAAATAATAGATCTCATGCTAAGAGAAATAAAGTACTATTATTTTGTATATGGAAATTAGATTGTATACTAAAAAAGGAGCTATCTTCACTGTAGTATCGTAATCGGTATCGAGTATTGAATGAATTCCTTAGTATCGAAATTGCATTTGAAATGTTAGCATCGTAACACATTTCTCGACTGAATTTGCATTGGACTTTTTTTTTTTTCCCCCCTTTGTTGACCTAAAATGTACCTTAACCCTGAACCATGGCGACACTCCGATGCCAAGAAAGAACCAAAAAAAATTCCCAACCAGTTTAAACCAGTTGGCTTGGTTTAAAAAGAGCTTCTTGGTTTCTCTTGTGCCAACGCCCTGACCAGTGAGGCATCTCAAAGCAGTTACGATGCCCCATATAAAGACAAGCAACGCCGATCCCGCCCACCACAAACCAGTGTACTGCGGGTCCAACCTCTCATTACAGCTCTTGGGCCCTGAAATTAGCAACATTGAGTCCATATGGAAAGCATGAGGGAACGTCAGCCTGCTGGAGCGGTCTGTGCAGTGGGTGGCCACAGAAAGGCTGTAGCTCTTTAACAGTGCTATTCAAACTGGTAGGAGGCAGCTGCGATGGAGGAAATAGGCAGATGCTATGGACTCCAGCCCCAGACCCAACATGCTACGAGGAAATATTCCCAACATGGACCGCAGATGGATGGTGGTTGAGTCAACATGACAGGCAGAGCTGGAGCAGAGCAGCAGGTAGACTAACAGAGGGGAGCCAGAAAGTCAATAGTTGTATTTCAAAAAGTGAATGGGTTGTTAATAATGGACTCTCCTGGCCAGGTTTCAGCGTTTTTCTGGTATTCTATGCAAACAATGAGTCTAATCTCTATGGGTTGAGGGAAAGACTACATTACCTATGGGTTGAGGGAAAGACTACATTACATGAAAGACTACATGTAAAAAAAGAAAAGACTATTTGGCGCAGTCAATTTCAAACTATTACGACAAAATTAACCTGCTGAGAAATTATTTATAGACTTAATATATTTAATTAGTAACGTTTGACACTACTGCTTACCAGATTAAATGTAGAAATGTGGCAGTTCTCTAAGCTTTGAAAAGCAGGCACAAATATTCTGAATAAAAAGTTATTGTCTTGTCGATTACAAGACTTGTAACTAAATAGAATAATAACTGAAAATTTGATTAATTGCACAGTCCTATTACAAGCAATCAACAAGATCATTTTGGCGAAATGTGCAACAGTGGAGCTTGCAGATCCAGTTTGATAATGATGGGTATAGCAAGCCATTTGTGCACGCTTGGAAAAATTAAAACCTGCCATTTTCAAATCAGTTTTCTAAACTATTTTGAATTGGCAAACGCACAAAGTCAGGCTACAACTAGGCTTGTCAAAAATAAGATTTTAATCAATACTAACACTAGTATCAAAACTAGATACTCTTTTGAGCAGGTATCAGTACTAAAATAGTCACATTCACAGGATGGAAATGAAGCTTTCCTGAATAGCTTTAAAGTAATCTTGAGCTGTATCAGAACAAGTATAAGATCACATAGACCAGCATACACCCATGTATCACTATATAACCTACCTGGACGACTGAGGGGTTACACAGATATAAAACCACATGCCAAGATAAAAGAAAGCATTATGATTTAATGTTGAAAAGCACATTCTGTTGTGTAAAGAAAGTGTGTTTTTAATATCATATATATTTTAATATATTGTGGGATCAGTATTGAGTATCGAGTGTCTCCCTTAGTATCGAAATTGACTTTGAAATTTTAGTATTGTGACAACACTAGCTAGAACAAAACCACACTGATAGTTAGTGTAGTGTTTATTTAAATTCTGAAACCGCCCCATACTGTTGGCAGCAATTCTAAACTTGTAAAAGAAAATATTGGGGTACTGGGGTCATTAAATGTGTTCTCTATTACACAAAAACAACAATTATTGGTTTATATGCCAAATATATAGACTAAAACTGAGAAAAACTGTGTCTACAACAGATCCCTTTATGAGCTGACTGTACAGTTTTTTCACTATCAGACAGATACCATCATGTTCACTACAGCTGGGATTTAATGTCATAGAAAAATATGTTCCACCAGCGCAGCTTATTTTCTGCCCTTTCTTATCTTAGGCGACGCTGTTCGATGTATAAAGACATAAAAAGGTATTATTTGAAGAGAAAATGGCTGGTAGCTCTAATAGTTAAATTATAGTAGCAATGTTTTGAAAAAGTAGAAATCTATAAATCTAGCAAGGAGTGAGTTATGAGGAAAATGTGACAGGAGGAAAGCAGACACTAACATGCACAGAAAACAAAGGCGGTGGATGACAGTGAAACCAGTTACTATTACTCCAAGCGTACAATTTGCCTAAAGATTTTGTTTCAAATTACTTTTAATGCAATTATAGGCTTTTTACATGTCTCTCTTTACTGGTGATGTAAATGGTGCTACTATGATAAAAAAACAATGGATTAAATGGCATGCTTGTGTATTAGTGCTGTATTACATGATAGAACACAGTTTAAAAGTCGGGTTGCACGATGCATGGCAAAAATACTGGTATCGCAATATTGGCGGATGAAAAAAAATTGAAATTCTATATATATATATTTTTATTAAGATGTAAATTAGGAAGTTTTAGTTGGATATTCCTTATTATTTTACCCTTTATATTTGACACAGTTGACTAATAATTTTTTCATTTAAATTGAACACATTGTGATAAGAAGTTGTTTTTTTTAAAGTCTCATATCATACTGCCCTAACCATAGACTGTGTAAAGAGGTGGACTAAGTGAGTGTGACGTCACCCATAAAGTTCATCGAGGCTAACAGTTACAGGTCAAATTTGGAGCTGAATTTCATATTTGGAATGCAGACCACAAATATTATAGCAACCAAAGAGCCAATCCAGAGCAAGGCTGATGAAGGTCACGCCCCTTCCTGCCCACTGGTTTAGCAGGGAGCGAGCGCTTAGCAATGCTGTCAATAAAATCTGTTGCTAACGCTAGTGGGAGTGAGCTCAGGGAAAGAAGGTATACATTAGAATATTAGGTTTTATGTACATTATTCAGAAGGTCAAATCGAACCACACATTATCATAAAATCAATAATACACAAGTGGTCGTAATGTTTTGCCTAATCTGTGTACATTGTGGCCACAGCGTAATCTATTTGGAATCTCAGGGCTTGAGTCAAATTAACTATAATTCTTTCCTGAAATGAGTTTGTTTCGTGCTTTTCTGAGAAGTAGGCCATAAACAGCGCCATTAAGTCATTAGCGTGTGCACGTGTGGAGAGAATAACAGAGAGAATGATGTCCGCTCACGAAACTGCAAAAACTGAAACTGGAAAACCCTGGTAACCGCGCCTGCAGTATCCCTCTGGTCAGAATGATTGAAGAAAACCTTAATGCTCCGGCAGCATGACACCTAATAGCACTGTCAACCTGGGTTTCAATGATAAAATACCCATCCACTACATCACTACACCTACTCCAACCACAGCCACTGCAGCGGGAGTCGGTCTATTGTAAAAATAAATTATTGTCTGTCTTTGCTAATCGACAGGTATCTCCCAGAGCCAATATAACAACCTCTATAAGGTTTTACTGAAGGCCGGGTCCCAGTGGCCTTGTACAATAATACAGTCCAAGGCTATGGGCAGTTAGGGGCTAAATTACAAGCTTGTCCAGTCATTCCATTGCTTTTCTCTACTGTATTTTTCTTTTTCCAAACCAAAGTAAGCATAGACCTTCACAAAGGCACCACAAACCAATTCTGCAATGGTAAAAAACATACTTGGCCCAGCCTCATGTGGCAGATTTCCTATTTGTCAGTCTGTGATAGTGTTGGTGTGACACAGTTTCAGTGCTAAGGAATAGACTCAATACTGAATATCGATTCCAATACCATGATGATAACAAAAACACTAATTTGATTTTCAACATTAAATAATAATACTTTCTTTTATATTACCATGTGGTCTTATATCTTTGTAATCCCTCAGTCAGCCAGGTATTTTCCGTAGAAGTGTATGGGCACTTACTAGTTTATGTGGTCTTATACTTGTTATAGCCCAAGATCATCCTAAAGCTATTCAGGAAATGTTCATTTCTGCCCTGTTGATGTGACTTTTTGAGTATTGATACCTGCCCAAAATGAGCATCTAGTGTCGATACCAGTGTTAGTATTGATTAGTATCGTTTTTTTGATAATTTTGACAATCCTCATCTTTGAGTGATAGCAGGATTTAACCATTAACAATGAAGAGCATGTTTTGCCATATAGTCTATGACCAGTACAATCTGGTATAAAGTCCTGCCATTGGTTTTATAAATAATGTGCCAATGAAAAAAATAAAAATAAACAAAGCATAAAGTATGGCATTTCAGAGAACAGCTTCCTAGCACAATGGTCTGTTCCATGAATTCATAACTAACAGAAAAAGTATTCTGAATAAATACATAAATGACAATTGAACAAACCAACTAAACCCCCTTGAGTTACCTTGAAAACAGGCCAACAACACCCACTTCACAATGATAGGTGAAGGCTATCCCATTTACCATTAAAATAAATTATGCAAATATACAAGCCTGTCTTTTTAGCTTATAGGAAGTCAAAAAGAACCGAGGAATTTACACATGCAGCAAGGCCAAGGATTTAGATGGCTGAAAAACCTCTGATGCAATTGGACGAAACCTGGTCTGCTCCATCCTTTTAGCTGGCTCTGGGTCAGGCCCTTGCATTGTAGTGACAGCTGTAAGCGGATTGGAGTATTGATAAAGGACGACCACGCAGCTACTCTGACATGTCACTCTCACTGCAAAAGTGCTGCCAATCGTGTCTTTAAATAAACCAGAGAGGGCCGCGGGCATGAAGCGCTGTGGAGAGCCGCTCTAGTGCATCCACCCCCACCAAGCATGCGCTATTTCTGATCTGTTTAGCACAAGAGGGGTTACAGGCTATTGTATACGTAGACCTGCACACCTGTGAAAGATGGTGAAAAGTATAGATTAGAGTGAAGCATTGTCAAGTGGCAGGCTACCTCTTTGAAATGGATTTACTGTGTCATTTGAATAAGCAGAAAAATATTCAAATGCCAGCTGCCAGGAAATTCACAATTGAAGTACTTTAGTGAATGTATGTGGTGGGGTTGTCAAAAAGTATTGAAACTGACAAATTGAAAAAAAATAAAATGTTTTTCCTGGGATCTACTGTAGCCACTCCTCCAGTTTGGGAGTCACTGCCCTGAGTGTGGGTACCACTGATGCTTTCACCTTTCAGGCCTTCTCCAGCTCTTCTTTGAGCATCTGCCATTTCTCTAGTTTCTCATGTTCCTTTTTTCTGATGTTCCCATCACTTGGTACTGCAATGTCCACCACAACGGCTTTGCTTTGTTGTTTATCCACCACCACAACATATGGTTGATTCACCATCAACTTTCTGTCAGTCTGTATGCTTTCCCTGCCAGCATTTTACACCCTGCAGTCATGTGCTGGATTGTGTAGGCTCTTTGCTCAGCCTACACCTTGGGTCTGTCTGGTGTGGTAGATCTGGGGCCTCTATTGCTCTTGTGCTCAAGGCCTGATCCTGTGCAGCCAGGATGAGTGCCTCTGTACTATCCTTCAGACCAGCTCTCTCAAGCCATTGGTAAGATTTTTTGATATCAGCCCCTACATATATATATATATAAAACTCCTGCTCATCTTCCACAGGTGGTCTCATCCCCTCTTTTATATTATATATATACATATATATATATATATATATATATATATATATATATATATATATATATATAATTGCACACACACACACACACACATAGTTTTATCAGCTAAGATCACAGAAGCATTATTGGGAATCACTAACCATTATCATTTTTTGTCAAAGATAACATTGTATTACTATAGAATGGGTATGTCTTATTGAAATTGAGTACAGTAGTAGTGACTACTGAGTACAGTAGTAGTGGGGCGACAGTAGCTCAGTTGGTTGGGTATTTGTCCACTGATCCGAAGGTTGGTGGTTCAAATCCCGCTCTCTACATAATCATTGGTTGAGTGGGTTAGATCCACTGACTCGAAGGTTGGCGGTGCAATTCCAACCCTCACAGATGAATGCTGTCGTTGTGTCTTTGGGCAAGACACTTAACCCACTTCGCCCCCAGTGTCTGCGTACACTGTGTGTGAATGTGTGTGTGGATGGGTGACTGGTTCCTTGTTGTAAAGCGCTTTGAGTGCCTTGAAGGTGGAAAAGCGCTATATAAAGATGTGACCATTTACCATTTACCATTTACAGGGCTGGGAGATTAATCAAAATTGATCACTTTTTTTCTTCATATTGATAGATCTTGATTTTCAATTGAATTTATTTAATCTTTTCAAAAACAAAATGAAATGGCTTTAAGTATTGACTTCACAAACATAAACAATACAAGTTTTAAATCAGTGCCATTTAATACAAAACACAATACAACTTCTTCCTCTAAAGCTCCAAACCACATGACTTTACTGACACAGGATTGACTATAGACCTCTCAATTCAAAAAACCGTCCCATATGACTGACAATTAGACAGCCCAGCCCTGAGTATTAAGCTGTGCCTTAGTATCAAAAAAAGAGATTCAAATTTTAGTGTTGTGAGTTCTAGTAGGTGGTCATAATAGGTCTGCAATTTCTTTGTCACTGTTGCTTGTTTGTTTATCTGTAAAAGGGGAGGGCTTTGTAACACTAACCTTCTCTGATTGGCTGTTTGAAAACACATTTCAAGGAGTACATTGCTGAGTAATAGTAACGTTAAATAGAAAAAAATAAATAAATAAAAATCACAGATCACAACATATGGACCACAAAAGCATGATGTAGCCAGCATGGCAAGGATCCAATTTGCAAATTCAAACCAACAACAATGAGCAAAAAATGAAATGTACAGATCCAAGGCTAGATTTTGAGCATCCAATCCATAGCTTCAGCTTTTTAAGATCATGAAAATACAGCTGTGAAACATGATCAAGAATGTAGTAGACATGAGAACAGCAAATTGTAACGACAGCCTAACCCGCATGACAAGGTTACCCCAGATGTGCTTAGATGTTGCATGATCGTAGCAGATGATGAGTTCTATTAAAACCAACACTTTTTTTTTTTGATGAGCAACAAATGAACTCCTCAGATCGAAGGATAGATTTTGAGCATTCAATCCATAGCATCAGCTTTTTAAGATCATGAAAATATCAGGGAAAATACAGCTGTGAAACAATCCAAGACTTTAGAAGACATGGTAACAGCAAAAGGTGACGACAACCTAACCCACATGACAAGGTTACTTCAGATGTGCTTAGATCTTGCATGATCGTGACACATGACGAGCTCTATTAAAACCAACACATATTTTTTTGACATTGGGCACAGTGAAAAAAACAATCATTAGACACTGTAAGCCAAAAAAGCTTCTGGATTCTTCTTCAGGCACTGGATTTGCATAATGACATTCCATATATACCATAACCTTGAGTCCCTGACATGACACCTATATAGTTCTTTCCATACTCCTCCAACCTGTTTCTTTTCAGATACATTTTAGACCATTTCTGCAGCTTATTTCACACGTACAGCCTCCAAAATCTCAGATATGCTTCACCTGTCTGCAGCCAGCACCCCGTAACACTGTGGATGGTAATGTTAGGTGAATGGCAGATACATGACAGAAGCGTTTGCAAGCTGATGGGCGTACAACAACTCCGACACCTGTGCCTGAGCTCGATAAATAAAGAAAGAGCGAAAGATTTTTTTGTGCCGAGGGCGCTCAGGCTTGGCTGCGCACGTTCACGCTCCCTCTCGTGTACGCGCACCCATGAAGTAAAGAGAAAAAGGGACTGGAGACTGTGCACCTTGCAGATCAAACACTTTAAAAACGCACTATTTCTGCCCAAAAGACTCAAACTACACCAAATTCAAGCACGTAGAAATATAAAACCATATATTTCCGCCTCACTGACCGTCATTCCTCATTATACTCAAATTCATTAGCAATTCTAGACAGATTTTCTGCTTCATTTCAGCTTTCATCCCCTACGGTTGTTACGTACGTTAACTCAGTAATGCGTGACAACGGCTAACAGCGACGTCGCGAATTTAACCTTAAAATTAAGTCATTTGGAACAGGTTAATTGCTTATTTGTGCACATACCTTCAAATGTTGCAGAGGGAAAATGCGCTCAAGCGGTTCCTTTAAGAGTTGGATATGTAGACACGATGTACACACGGGTAAAGTTGTTAACTCCATTAGCTAAAACATGCGCGGTGACTGAGGTTAGCCCAAATTGGTGACAGAGGTTAGCCCAAATTGGTGACACGATACGACAGTCGCACGAGCGCACGTTTCCCGGTAACGGTTAACGGTGAAACGCGAAGGCGAAGGCTGGAGACACGCGTCCGACCGACTACCTCAAAGTACAGTCCGTAAAGTGCGCAAAACAAACCAGGCAAATGATTTAACGATAGCTAAAAAAACGAAAACCCAAGTTAGCTCCGCACGCGCGCCGTCTCAAGTTGAATGGAGGGCATTGAAAAAAAAAGAAGACAGCACTTACTGAATCTCCTCTTTGTCACCGCCGTTGGCATTTCTCTCTTCTCCCGCTGCTGAACCACTCCGCTATAGTCCTCTTTAGTTTGATTCAAGCACGAAAATCCACTTCCGACAACCCCAAAGCGAGTGTCCAAGCCCAAAAGAAGCAGGAAAGATAAGATAGCAGGTCCACAACGCGAGGAGTGGGGAGGGGGAACACGAGGAGGTCCTATCCGGGCGGAGAGGCTCGTCTGCTGGGTTTAATCGCGGCAGTCTCCCGGTCAGGCACAGGCAGTAGGAGAAGCAGCAGCGGCAACGTACCGTGCGTCAGCTGCGTTCAAGTGGACAGAGGCGACCAAAAAGAAGACACAACAAGATATCCTATCCCTATCCGCTCGCAAGTCGAAATTATACACTCCAAATTGGGAAGTTAAAGGCGAAAAGTAAGTAAGTCCGTCGTCCGTGCCAAGCGCAGGACGAAATGTAGAGGGGAAGGTGCAGCAGTAGTTGGATAGAGAGGGAATCCACTCCAGTCGCTTCTCTCCCTCCGCGATCACGCTTTGCTCTGTGGCACAAACGCACAAGGGCGCACAGCGGGGTTTGCACGTTCACCTCCGTCTCCTGCTCCAATGTCCTGCGTCCTAAAGTAATGCTGCTGCTGCTGCTGCTGCTACTTAACTGTGGGTTAAGCCAATGATTTTTTTAAAAGATGTGTACAGAGCAGTTTATTTCCCCTGCTTCTTTTTGCATCGTGCACCTGCTACGAGGATGCAATAAACTTGTCAAGAAGAAATAATACGTCAGGGATGAACGTGTTGCGATTCAGACCAGGGCGACAACACGCGTGGAAATGGCACATAGATAAACAAACAAGCGGTGTAATAAATGAGGATCCAGTTTAAAGGTGCACAGTGTAACTTCCCTTACTTGTCTCCATGGAGAGCTGATTGCTTTGACTGGAATGCTTTAACATAACCAGACAAAGTTGCATGTCAGAACTGTGGTGAGGCGAACCCACTCATTTATTTATTTATTTGGTAAAGTAAGTAAACATGTCAGATTATAGCCAAAAGCTAATTTCAACCCATTGTACGAAGGGCTGGGGTCGCAAAGGGGTCAAAAAATTGCACAATTGCCATAGCTGCACATTCCACTCATTGCACATCCCACATATTGCACATTCCACTCATTGCACATCCCACATATTGCACATTCCACATATTGCACATTCCACTCATTGCACATCCCACATATTGTACATTCCACATATTGCACATCCCACATATTGCACATTCCACTCATTACACAGTCCACATATTGCACATCCCACATATTGCACATTTCACACATTGTACATTCCACATATTGCACATCCCACATATTGCACATCCCACTCATTGCACATTCCACATATTGCACATCCCACTCATTGCACATTCCACTCATTGCACATTCCACATATTGCACATTCCACACATTGCATATTTCGCTCACTTCACAGCTCACATAATTGCACATTACATTCATTGCACAGACCCCATTATTTATACCCACCCTTTCCATATTTAGCCTATGCATGCAAAATATGCCTCCATAGAAAACTCCTAACCGAAAACTCATAGTCTTTAATAGCTGATTAAAACACCTGTATTGAATAATTGCGGAACATAAATCTAATGCCATACTTTGGAACATTCCCGCAAAGCGATAACACTGTCATGGAGACCAGCAAGTGACTGTACTGCCAAAAATGGTATCTAGGGCACCTTTAACCCAGCTAGCTAGGCGAACCAAAACATGCACAACAGACAAAATCCTCCAGCTAAATGAAGCCTGACCAAGCCGAGCATAAGATCAAGAGATGGGTCCCTGGACACCGCCCTGTGGAGCTCACCGGAGATCCCTCAGTGGCATTGAAGGATGGGTCAAATGCAGGTATTTAAGCAGGACACTTCTACCTCAGCATCCTTTTCAATAAATACTATAAAACATACAGTGAATCGCTGGCTCTCCTCGTCTCTCACCTTGTGGCTCGAACAAGGTTGTAATTTATAATTGATGTGCACTGGCCAACTTCCTGTCTCAAAAAAAACTTGGAAATAGTTTTTTAATACAGCCGTGGGAGGAATGAGCAATCTCGTCTTTGAGCAGTGACAGAAACTCCCTTACGACTGTACTGTGCCTCCAGTGGGTGAAACACATTTTTACTCGGAAAGGCTTGCATAATTGTTGCTTACAGTTAAAACGGGCATATATTCAATCAATTATGTCCAGATTAGGGGTGATTTTTGTAGTCTTTCCATTGGGACAGAGAACAAGATAGAGGACAGTGCTTACAGAGCAGTTGGCCGTTAGATCCAAGAGCACTCGAACGTCTTAAGCGAAGGTACAGAGCAGAGGCGAATTGACCTACGCTAATAAGGAGCTGAATATGTTTAGTCTTTGACAAATGTCTCCTCTCCTCTCACCTCTCTGTGATCAGTCCAGCTCCGACAGGTCCCCCAGTGAACCACAGACACGCAGCCACACCTTTGTAATAACTCCACATTTAGCCTTACAATTGAAGGACCTATACTGAACTATTTTAGATCTATGTTATAATGTTGTTTCCTCATCAAAAACATAGTCACACTTGTGTTTCCTTTCATTCACACATAAAAGTATGCATATTTAGGCTGAGTTCTTCTCTCAAACAGAAAACACTCTGATCACTCTGATTAAACTCCATACACCTTCACTAGAATCATTTGGATCATTTCAGCCATGGACTTGCCAATTTCTACTAAAAATGTAGATGAAAATTTTACTTTTCATCTAAACTTGACATGACAAGGTGGAAAGGAGCATTTTAGCTTCTAGTCAGACTAATAATAAACACAACTCTTGTTTTTTGTTCAGGTAACGACAATCTAACATGACTAAAAGCTCACATTAGTCGGTTTTGCGCAATATAGGATCTTTAAGCACTATACTTCCCAGCAGGCGATTTCAACAGGGGGAAGTTACTGGTCAGATCTGAGGACCCGCTGACAGTAAGAATACTTAAATCATTAATACATTAATCATTAATACATTAATCATTTCAGCCCTGGAATTGCCAATCTCTACCGAACTGAAGGTAAAAGGTGGCTGTTAACTTGAAAACTACCACTACCAGAGTATTTTGTGTCTTGAAGATGTAGACAGGCTAAGGATAAAGGGTTACTGAAATTTGTGAATGAAACACACTTCAAGTATGTTTTTATGAAGGAGCTGAATATGTTTAGGTTTTGTCTCTTCTCCTCTCAACTCTCTAATCAGTTCAGCTCTGGCGGGTCCCCACTGAACTACAGCTTGTTTCAATCTGCAGTCACACCTTTTATATTAACTGCTGCAAAAGACATTCACATGATTTAGTCTTTCAATTAATGTCTCCTATGTGAGGCAGTCAAGTAGGGCAGTGGTTTTCACGCTGTGGGGCGATGGCAATGAATGCCTTTGGCTATTTTATAATTGGTTAAATTGGTTGTTTAGACACTGGCTGTGGTTATATGTGCACTCAAAATCAGATTAATATCAAATTTTGGAGTTATAAGCGTATTTAGACATGTAAAAACCCAAATCATCAAATTTCTTCCTGATCATGGCCGCTTTGATTATTCACATCAGATTTTGCCGTTAATTTTAGTCATCTTAAAGGTCCAGAAATCAGATTATAATCAGATTTGTGTGTGCATGTGAATAAGGCCAGTGATTGTTTAATCCTGCTAAATGTGCACTATGTAACTTATCAGCTACCAGGTCCTTCTTGTCTCCATGACGATGATATTGACATGAAGATGCTAGTGATTTGCCCAGAATGTTCCACCATGTCATTACACTCATTAAGCAATGCACCACAAAGACCAATTACATGTCTGAGCTGTGGAGAGGCAACCCAGCTAACTGTAAGAATACATGCTTTTCAAGTTTTTTGGTTTTTTTGGATCCGTAAAAACAAGTGTAATAAAATATATTTTACTACTTTTACTACCTCATGCTGTGAAACTTTTCAAGCAAGGCCATCACATTTCCATGGAGACAAGCAGGAAGTTGACCCTACACAAGAAAAGCTGAATATTGTACACCTTTAAGTGAGTTTAGATTTTATGTTTATGTAAGAAAATTCATACCTTTCACGGTTAAGGTATACTTTGTTGTCCCTCCAGGGAAATATATCCAGTGCATTTGACCCATCCATCTTAGATCATCTGTCAGGAGCAGTTCCCCTGTTTAGCAGATTTGGCTTGAACCACCAAACCACTTCCCGCTGGACTTATCTCAAAATATTAACACTATATCAAATCATTATTGGAATATCTAACAGTTAAATCACATTTTTATACTGACTCCATCCCTGTGTTCCTGCTACTATTCATCCAAATGAGTTGCGATGTGACCTCCCCGTGAATGAAAAGACGTTTTATTCTTCTTATCCTATAAATGATAACCTTGGTCCGTGCAGAGTGTTTCAGGGAGAGCTTCCGACAAATACAAGGTCCAATACATTATGAAATGCCATTGGTTCCTCCCATTCTCTGTCAGTCTAGATGTGCCAGACGGACATGAGGCTCTGAATGTCGTGAAGTATCTCTGGTGGCTTGTTTTTCCGCTGTAGTGGCCTATGTTAGCACTGTCTTTTGGCTGTGAAGGTCAGATGGGTGCAGTGCGGTTTATAGATGAGAAGTCCTGATATGCTCCATACAGTCTGGTCTCCATCTTTTTTTTAAAACATGTCATTTACTGCACATGTACTAAAAGATGCATTTTCCTCTTTCCTCTGTGTTCTATGACCTTTTTGTATCCAAGCAGAATGTATACATCTACCACACAATGAACGCAGTATTTCCAATTAGAGGTGTATAGTCCAACTTGGTCCATAGGTCATTTTTTCGATGACGCACGTTTGTAGGGCAGTTACTTCATACTTCATACTTCATTGTCCTGTCAGGAGCCACAGTACAGTGCCGAGGACCCATCTCCAGATCTTGAGCTAGACACAGGACTCACTTGCATGCTTTGGGTTGTCAAAAGAGCTACAGACAGGGGTGGCACCAGAGGGGGGCTTGAGTGGGCATGAGCCTCCCCTAGAATGGCCAACGTGCACCCACAGCTCTCTCAATTTTTGCCCCATTTTCATTCGACCTTGAATTTCAACTAAAAATATTCAAATGGCAAACAGGGGTGAGGGTGGGGATGCTCTCACGGTCATAATGTTAAGTGAAGAACTTAGTTCCGCTTTGCTCCTCCAACCAAAAATGTCTGGTGCTGCGCCTGGCTACAGAGAAATATAACTCTAAATCAGGAGTGGGCAAACTACGGTTGGGTGTATTAATCCGGCCCGCTGAACGTGACCAAATTATGGCGCACTTCAGCTACATCAACCTTGTTTTACTCTCTTATTCTCTTCTCAGCCCTTCTGCAAAAATGAGCTTATCAAAGAAAAGAAAAGAGCATAGTAAGTGCTGAGTGTTTAATACAGAGTGCACAACAAAATAATTTTTTACTTTGGCCCCTCTGTTAAATTTTAGATCCCACTGTGGCCCGTGTGTCAAAAAGTTTGCCCATGCTTGCGCTAAACGATAATACTGAAACTACTTTATGCCACGAATAGAAATAAAACAGGGCAATCCCAGTGAGCGATTTTTTAAATAGACAGTATCAGATAAAGGCCTGAGATGCAACAGCAAATAGCAGAATGAAGCCATAATTAGCCATGGAAGTTTCTTTACAACTCAAATAATAGTATATATATTACAACTAAAATAACAAAAATATCCCCATTATCGCAAAGAAAATATACATGCAATAAATACTAAGCCCAAAATATACGCCTACTCAACTTTTGTGTAATACGCTGTACAGTACACCTATTTCAGTCACATAGAAAGTGGCATATAAAATTTCCATATTGTTCTTCTACTGCTTTACTTCACACTCACCTCACAACAAGAGGGTCCTGGGTTGATCTGCCATGTGGTCTTCCCGTGCAGAGTTTAGCTGGTGGGCTTCCTCTGAGCTCTTAAGTCTCCCCCATCAGCCTAGAACATGCACAAAGTAAAATCAGCTTGTTAGAATAAAATTTAAACTGAAATATATTACGAGAACAAGCAAAATTGGATACTTTGGTGCCACAAACGCAATTTAATAATCTGGTAACAAACTTTTAGTCTCACACCTGCACCTGTTTTAATGTTTTGAATGGACTTAGCCCCTTAGCTCAGGGGTCCCCAACCTTTTTTGCACCACCGACTTGAATAATGTAGGTTTTATTTTCACAGACCTGCCATCTACGCGTGGCAGATAAATATGGCAAAAATAAGTGCATAAAAAATACAAGTCACTATACCGCTGAATCAGTGGGAACCCTGCTCTTGTTTTTTTGCGATGAGGTGGTCCCATCGAGGAGTGATGGGAGACAATGACTCCCGCAGGCCCATCTTTTAATCCAGGGTGCTTAGTGTCCATGTGCCAAAGCAGTTTTGAAGGTTTCATTGCCTCGTTCGCAGAGTGGACTCGGCACGTGAGAGTCTCCTGTAGCTACAGACCCATATTTTAAGCAGGATCCCTGGTATTGTCTGTGAAATTGATCTTTCTTTTTCTTGGAGGTCGTAGGCTCCTCTTCTGGCTCCTCAGTTGTTCTTTTGTTTTTTGTCTCATTTTCACGAGCTTGTGGAAGCCAATAGCCCCATTTCTGTCATCGAACAGTTTTAGATCAATACTGTGGTTTACAATGGACACAATTTAAAGTCATGATCTACATATGTTACAGTTTAATACAAAATACATAAAAACATGATATGTCTGCTTTAACGTACCAGACCACATCACCAAGGCTAGGTAGGTTCCATAGTGGTCTAGAGGTGTATACTAGTCTATGTGTCTTATACTTGTTCTGATACAGCTCAAGATCATTCTAAAACTACTCAGGAAAAGTTAATTTCCGTCCTGAGAATGTGACTTTTTTTTTTTATCGATACTTATCTAGTTTCGATTAGTTTTATCACCGATTCGCATCTAGTTTTTTGATATTTTTGATAACCCTAATCAAACATTCAAAGCCTTTCTCCTCCTCTTCCTTTATAGCTCTACTTGGGAAATCTTAAACCATATTTAACGCCACTCTCCACTTTAAATCTACGCAAAAACCTCATTTCCTTAAGTGTATTGTAACAAAGTCCTGCTCTTAATTATAGCTCACATTTGGAATAAATGCTTGACTAAATGACTGTGAATTCAAAAGAAAAGAGGCCCCAAATCAGCCTTCCACCCCAGCCCTCCTGGCATACTACTTCATACATGGATTCCTTTATCAGCTGTTAGTTCTTATTAATTTTTTCTTATTAAACTCTATGGGGAAATTAGTTGGAATAAATTACTTGTAAAGCGATTCATTTCTATCGTGAAGCCCCTGAGTTTGGTTCTTGACAGTTTGAAGGCTGATTTAACACTGGTGCAGTCACTTTTTGTCTGACACACAATTATTTAAAAAGAGAGAAAACATTAGAGGACACAACACATTTTGAATTTTAATAACCGCAGTGTTTTAATTATATATTTTGGAACATTTGACACTGCCTTTTCAAACAAGTATCATGGGCTATTGTGTTGGTGTTACCAGATGACTTCACAAAAGATAAACAAACACAAGAAAATGCAAGAGCGCTCATTTATAACAATGTGTTATTTCTGTCATCTTAATTGGATGTCAGAAGTTTATTTTAAGAGAAAATATTGTGAATTTGTGGTGAAATAATGGTGATTCAATTTAATGCTCTGTTATGTTAAGTTTTTGGAGGAGTGTAAGGAGATGTTTTTTGCCTGCAATGTTTCACAGTATGGAATAAACTTTTTTTTTTTTTTTTCTCACAGTTTTATGGTATCCACACATACACACGCATGTAATCATATACAAATGCACATTTACACACTCGTGCTACATGCTGCAAACTACATAATACAAAAAAAAAGTTTACAATGTGCACATACAAAGCCCACCAAATGACTGACCAAATTTTTCAGCAGCAGGTAAAATTCTGAAAGTTATTCCACCAAATTTAGCAGTAGGTAAACTGAACCTTCCCAGATCTTTGGCAATATATACGGTTATAATTGTTCACTTACACTTGAACTTATCACTACTTAAACTAGGGGAAGTGAAAATGATCAATTTTTTTAAAATACCATTTTTTAAGTGTCCACCATTTTCAGTTTCACTTTGAATAGCCTGATCCAACACACTTTCATAACATTTGAAGCATTTCTGGGCTTATGGCTCTTATTTGATCCTTGATATTACGTTTATTGTTTGAGGTTTATTCACAAACACTTTTTCTTTAAGATAGCCCCACAGGAAGAAATTGGACTAGTCATGTCTCGGGAGATCACATATTGCCCCCTGTCTTTGAAAACCACTTATTATTCCTTTAATGGCATTTACACTTGGGGCATCTCTGGTATTAAAATATCGACGGTAACACCACTGGGTTTCTGAATTTGACCCATGTACTCAAAGCACCACTACATGAGGGTTTGTTCCTCAGTGCTATATTTGCTCATATTAATGTTGTAAGGGTCGTTCTAAATGCTCTGACAAAATACAATAAAAATATTTAGAAACAAAAGAGTTATACATTTTTTTCAACTGTCAGTGAATTTTGGGCATTATACATATACATGCGCATGTACTGATATACAAAATGACACCCTAAGAATCTATACAAGCTTATAGAATGGGTTCACCACCACTGTCTGAGCAACTATTGATGGCTTGGCAGATTTAGATAATTTTTTTTTTTTAAATTGCCATTTAAGTGATATACGCTGCTTTTTATTTGCATTAATGTTTAATTTTGTTATTATCAGATTTTCTTCAAGCTTTTTCCATAGTATAATATTCAACAACAAGTTTTCTGCATTTATTCAGTTACCGATACTTGAAAAACATGCATTCTTATTGTGAGCGGGCTTGCTACTCCACAGATCCAACCTGTTTATCTCCACCATTTTCATACTATACTCTCCATGGCAACAATTATTTGATGGACCCTCAACCACAAAAGTTACATAATGCACATTTAAGAAAGTAAAATGCTTAGTTTATTGTATATTTATTGTATATATTGTAATATGTAATATGTATATTGCAAAGACATCAATGGCTGCAGTGACTAAAGCGTTCATCCATCAACCTATGGCATACTATTGTTATGTCCTTGGGCAAGACACTTTCCATCTCCCTTACATGTGAATGTTGTGCGTCGTAAGTTGTGTAAGTGATGATGATGGTGGTGAAAGGGGCAGATTGTACAGATTGGCAGCCTCCTCCATCAATCTACCCCAGGCCAACTGTTGCTACAAGACATCTGGAAAAAAGCACTAAGTCAGATTACTACATCATTATTATTCAAGAGAGAGAGTTTTTTTTTTTTTTTATAGAAATTTATTATAAACAGAAATATACTGAGAATATGAGAAGTATTATAATAAGCAGAGTAACTCACTGTTTACTGACATCTGCTTTCAACACTAACGACTAATGAGGTACAAGAAATAGAGCTATAAACAGGTGTTAAAGGGTTAATAACGGCAGTGCCCAGTGTCAAAGACTGTTAAAATATTATTGATGTCAAATATGCAGTAAAAATGTACAGTAAGTAATGAAGAAAGGGCAACTAGGCAACCAGGACCGGTACACATATTAATATTATCATGAGCAATAAATGTATATACTACTATATACATGTCTCTCAGGTCATGTCTACTTGAATAATTACTTTTATTTATAGATTTAGTACAGTTTAATGAGACTTCAGCAGGGTATGCTATGTTAGCTGTAAGAGTGACAGTAAAAGAGCAAACGCTATTTATCTTAGAAGAAAAACTAGAGCTGTACTTTTATTGCCTGGCAAATCCAGACTGATTTTTCTCTCTGTGTCTTTTATACAGATTGATATCAGTCTGATCCCCACGTCCTCCATTGCATCTCAAGCCCGGTCAAATGGAGCTTTCAAATGGGTTTTTTTTCAGTGACATGTGTGAGACGAAGAAGCTATTTGGTCACCGATGATTTACATACACTGCTCAAAAAAAAGAGGAACACTTTGAAAACACATTAGATCTAAATAAAGGAGAAAATAATCTAGAATTTCTTTACTGACAATGAGAAAGTAATTTATTAGTAACAAAAGGATGCCACATGATTTATGTAAATGATCTCCCTACAGAGGGGTTAAACCAAAGACACCCCAAAAACGAAACTGAAAAAGTGATGCAGCAGATGGGTCTATTTTGCCAAAATGTAATTTTAGCAACTCAAAATGATACTCAGCAGTTAGTGTGGCCCCCACGTGCTTGTTTGCATGCCTGACAACGACGGGGCATGCTCCTAATGAGGCGACGGATGGTGTCTTGGGGGATCTCCTCCCAGATTTGGACCAGGACACCACTGAGCTCCTGGACAGTCTGAGGAGCAACCTGGTGGCACCGGATGGACCAAAACATAATGTGCCAGAGGTGTTCTATTGGGTTTAGGTCAGGTGAACGTGAGGGCCACTCGATGGTATCAATACCTTCATCCTCCAGGAACTGCCTGCTAAAGTGTACTAAAGTGTTTTATTCTGATTTCTTCTTTATTGCAGCTTATGATTTTTTAACAATATTATAGATTTAGAAAAGTTTTTTTGTGGTTTAAATCTGCTCTTGGGTTATTGTGTCAGTGGCGTAAATTAGTTTCAATATTATCGTTTATCGTCTATATAAGAATGTTCTTGGGCTTCCTTGGCTTCCTTGGGCTTTTGTGTAGATTTTTTGTCACTTGCCTACTGCACTAAATGTATTAACAAAGTTTCACCAGCAAAGCCAAATCAGGGGTTTTGAATGGCCTACAGCAGTGGCTCTCAAACTTTTAATGTCAGCTATCACCAAAGAAAAGATTTGGTACTCCGAGTGCCACCAGGTCTAATCTAGGGCTAGAACAAGAACTAAAAGTAAACTACATAGATAAAATGAACTCTAAAATAAGCAAACCCACACACTGAAGAGCTAGTACCACCTGAAGGAGCTTGTGTACGTGTACCACAGTTTGAGAAACATTGACATACAGCACATTCTGACAGTCTCCCAACCCAGAGCTGAAGAGTCTCTGTTGTACGAGTATTTAAAAGTCTACACTTCGTTGTGCACCTTTTCAATCATTTCTGTGCTCAAATTGTCTTCAGCACAAAGATCCATCCATTTTCTTCTTCTTATCTGAGGCTGGGTCACGGGGGCAGCAGTCAACGCGTAGGGAATTCCAGACTTCCCTCACCCCAGACACGTCCTTCAGCTCCTCCAGTGGGACCCAAAGTCGTTCCCAAGGCCAGCCGAGAGACTTGGGAACCCAGGACATGCTGGAGCCCCTCCAGCATGTCCTGGGTCTTCCCGAGGCCTCCTCCCGGTGGGACATGCGCTCTACTCCAATCTCCTCCCATGTGACCAAACTCCGCACTCTATCTCTAGGGGAGCACCCAGCCACCTTGTGGAGGAAACTCATTTGGACCACTTGTATCCACATAAGAAGGTAGGAACGTAGATTGGCCAGTAAATCGAGAGCTTTGCCTTTCAACTCAGCTCGTTCTTTACCACAACAGTCCAATACAGCGACTGCATCACGGCGGATGCTCCACCGATCCACCTGTCAATCTCACGCTCCATTGTTTCCTCACTCATGAACAAGACCCTGAGATACTTGAACTCCTCCAAGATGAAAAAAAAAACAACCTTTAATCTAGAACCTAGAAGCATTTAGTGTGCTTCACTCCTCAGTACTCCAGTAAGGGGAGTGCTTGTATTCTCTGCTAGCATTTGTCTGATTAAAAGATAGGCCTGGATTACTGTATACATACATTATTCATAATCAAAAGTAGTTTATAAAGCTTGAAGGACCTTTAAGGAAACTAGCAAGCACTTTATATCAACTACACTATTTACATCTTTAATTAAGCATGATTAAAGATTTAATTCATACAAAACTAATAATAGCTTTATCAAGAATGACTCAGGCAAAGAGTTAGGAAGGAGTTTTAGGCTATTCATTAAGTAAATGGTAAAATTGTCACATTTTTATATAGCGCTTTTCCACCTTCAAGGCACTCAAAGCGCTTTACATAAAGGAACCACTCACCCATTCACACCCACACATTCATACACCAGTGACGCAGACACTGGGAGTAAGGTGGGTTAAGTGTCTTGCCCAAGAACACTATCTATCTAATCTATATCCAGGGCTGTGTCCCACAAAGTGGGGTAGCCTACAGGGCACACACTCCCGTTTCCTCCCTCCTTCCCCTCCCCAACCCTCCCTCCTCGCGAGTCTCCATCTCCCCCATCTGCAATACCACCATCACCACTCTCCTCTCATTGCCTACAACCTCTGGGTCCAAGCCCGCACTGACGTCCACCGGCCCCCCCATCCATGCACCGGACAGCCGAAAAGGGCAGCCAGCGTGGTACCCAAGAACACAACGACAGTATTCATCTGTGGGAGTTAGAATAGAACCACCAATCAGTGGGTCAGTGGATGCGACGGCCCTATACCGAGGTGTTTTATGTCGAAAGTGGGATTCGAACTACCAACCTTCGAATCAGTGTACAAACTGCTGTCGCCCCAATAGTTACTATGCGTGAATCATTCTGAAGAAAATCTTTCTTCATGACTAATTAAGATGTAATTATGAAGCGTTACCAACATTTAAAAACATTTCTCAGCAAAGGTGGTGTGTAGAATCCAGTTGATGATGTGTTGTGTTCGGGGACCTGGATGCCTTCTTCTTGTAGCCGTTGCACAATTAACACTGAGCTCAATGAGGCAGGAGAACAGTTAATAGAAGTTAATGACCACAGTACTGACTGGTGTGTGTGTCATTAACCAACAGCCAGTCCAACATGTAAATGAATGTACAAACTTAACCCATCCCCAGGCCCAATGACAGACACTGTCCCCAGCGTAAAGTGCATATGGCAGATTTTCATGTTTTTTTTAATTATTACTTGGCTCGGTGGGATAGTGCCTGTCATAAATATTGTATCACAGTTTTACATCAGTTAAGTGACAGTTGTGAAGAAAAATAGAGGAAGTAGGCCTATAGTAAAGTGAATTCTATCCAAAATGCAGGGATAATTTATACATCCATCCATCCATTTTCTTTTGCTTATCCACGTTCCATCCTTCTTTCACTCGTGAACAAGACCCTGAGATACTCAAGCTCCTCCACTTGAGGCAAGGACTCACCACCCATCCACAGAGGGCAACCTACTTTTTTCTGATCAAGAGCCATGGCCTCGGATTTGGAGGAGCAGATTTTCATTCCAGCTGCTTCACAATCGGCTGCAAACCTCCTGCCTCGATGAAGCTATCAGGACAACATCATTTGCAACAGCAGAGATGAGATCCTGTGGTTCCTGAACAGGACCCCCTCCGGCCCCTGGCTACGCCTAGAAATTCTGTCCATAAAAACAATGAAAAGAACCGGTGACAAAAGGCAGCCTTACACATGCACACAAAAAAGCAATTTTTTGACAGTTTAAATCCTCCATTTAACAAAAGGTGTTGTAATTTATTTTTATTAGTCTAATCATAACTATTTTGACATGTTTTGGCCCTTGTTAACATTATTTTTTTATGAGAAAAAAACCCCAAACAGTACAGTTCAAAACATAACAGGACTTGACATGGTACAAAGCATAGGGCAAGAAACAAAACAATGATCAGAGGTTGGGCTGGGTTGAGGGGGTGGGCTGGGGGCTTACAATGAGCTAATGTTTTACTATTGTGCAAGTAAAATGAGTTAATGAGTGAGTATAGTTATTAGTTATGAAGTTAAAACCTAGTTTTGACATTCAGTTTCAGGGCTGAGTCTCCATTCTCTTTTACTTAATTTTTCCTTGTTAACATTATGGTTGTTATGAGCCACTTTGTCCAGGGGTGGTTGCACGTCATGAAATGATGTAAAAACTGCGCATAGAGATCAAAATGAGTGTGATTTATTGATCAAAATGATGATGTTAGATTTATGGTTACAAAGTAAACAACTAGATAATACAAAAGTAAACTACAAATAACTAAAAGTTGCTGCAGCGGAGGACCCACTGGTCGCTAATGTGGTGGCAGCTCTGGGCTTTTATCCCCCAATTGATTACTGGCAGACCAGATCCGGCTCATAAACTGATGGGTGGATCTGGGTGAGTGGAGGCAAAGCCAAATACAGAAAAAGGACCAGTCCATAACAGGTAACAGTTATGGAAGTGATAGTTTTCAGATAGAATGTGATGAAGTCATACACTCAGATGGGTTGCAAGTCCCAGTTTTTGCTATTGATAACACTGTACTTTGACATGAAATATCCAAAAGGTAAATGAACAAATATTGAACCTATTCATTTCTATCTGCAATTAAATCCAAGAACTCACTTGACCAGCTTCATGTTAGCTGACCCACATTTGTATTAAATATTATTGGCGAATGTTGTGACATCATCTGAAACCCAGCAATTACCTCTACGTATATCATATCTGCTGCCTGTATCCAACCAGGAAGTAAAACTAAAATCTTCACCAATATTAAAAAATCAAGAAAAATCTAAGCAAGATTGTGAGTCTTTATCTGAATTATAATGATGTTAACCATGTTCTAGTGAAAAGAGTAGCCTAACCTGTCATAAGCACTTTAAATTGTCAAGAGTAAAACTGTGAAAAGGATTAGTCTGCTCTGAGTCTTGTAAGAGGCGTTAAGAGCCCAGGAAGGAGCTAATCGTGAAGACTTGGGGGATAATTTTGAGGTGGAAGTGTGGAAGCGGTGTATAAATGAAAGTGAACGTTTATGGAAAAGGTAGCATTTTTTAAGCTTATATTTTTGTGCCGCTGCAGGAAATTATGTGCCCAATATTTTTTCTCATGTTCACACTCAAGGGTCAAATGTGTTACTCCTGCCTGCAAGATGTTGTGGGGAAAACTGTAAAACTGCCATATTCTATGTGTGAAGCTGTCCAAGGAATAGCTATTCTATTGATAGGCCTTGCGTGGAAAATCCAGAATGATATCTCTCTGTATTTTTTATGGAAGGATATCAGTCCCCACTCGCTCGCCCGTGAAACCAATGAGCTATTTGGTCAACACATATTCCATCCATTTTCTTTCGCTTTACCCGGGGCCTGATTGTGGAGGTAGCAGTCTGAGCAAGGAGGCTCAGGCTTCCTTTTCCACACACACTTCATCCAGCTTTTTCAAAAGGATTCTGACGGGTTCCCAGGCCAGCCGGGAGACAGTCCCTCCAGCGTGTCCTGGGTCTTCACGGGGGCCTACCCAGAACACCTCTCCAGCGAGGCATCCAGGAAGTACCTAGAACAGATGCTCGAGCCACTTGGCAGTGGAGGAGCCGTGGCTCCTCTCTGAGCTCCTCCCGTGTAAGGGAGCCCCGTGGTGGAGGTCGTCTCAGCTGTTTGTATCCACAATCTTGTCCTTTCAGTAACTAGTCAAACTCTACACGCAAAGGAAGTGCAGTAACAAAAACTCAGGGAGGAGTCACCCACCTTCCCCACTTTTTGAGAATCCACCATCTTGCGTTTCAGAATGCAAAGATTAGTACAGGTTACTCAAACTGTGAATTTTCCACAGTCTAGCATTAAATATGATCTTTGACAAACCAGTGATGCTACCTGGCCAAATTACAGGTTAGATCTGTGGAGAGGAAACCCTGCTCACTGTGAGAATGCATGTTTTTAGCAAAGAAAATATATGTAACTCAAAAAATGCAAAGTAGATATGTTTTGTCATATTGTGGCACATTCCAGGCTAAACTATAAGATCTGGAGACAAGCAGGTGTCGGACCCACCTCCAAAAAGTTATATAATGAACCTATAAGTGAGTAGGTGACTCTAAAACTCCCTTGTACATAATTATAATAGTCTCAAGTTGCTGACTGGAAAAGTGGACTTATAGCTTCAGTTTTGCTTTTTATGCATTTCCAAGGAGAGAAAAACGGCACTTAAAAAAAACTAAAATGATACATTTTGAGTAGACATCTTTGAGACGTAGACAATAGTAAAATCTCCACTACTGACAAGTCTGTTCACTTTTTGTTATGTTGGATTGCCTGAATGCCATGCCAAAATATATCCAAAGTTAACCAGAGAGCAGAGCAGGAAAAGCCTATTCAGAATGTATTTGTCTCCCTCCCCGGGAATTCAATTAATCAGGAAATGTCCAGCCACAAATGTGCTTTCTGGTGCATTACTTTGCTAAAGTTGCTTTGTTTTACAAGTTAAGCGGGACTTTTTACCCCAATTGTACTGGTAATGAGTTCAATTCAAAGTAATACAGTTGCAGCAGTGCAGGTTACACAGAGTAGCCCGTACGGTGCAATGCAATTAAGGCTACAGCTGTGAAAAATGTAGACTTCGTATGACAAATGACAACATTATAATGAAAAATGTGTGTTTTATTTTTTGGTGCTCTGGCCATAGCAAACTACACAATCAGCAGTGAGGTTCATTTGGTCTTTGGATAATTCAAGTGAAAGTGGCCTACCCCTTACCTCGGCCCACAGCCACATTTCAAATAAGCTGCTAAACTGAGGAAGGACTAGAGAGTGCGAGGGGAGGAGAGGCAGGTTCTGGAGGTATGAGTGAACAGTGTGATTGGTCTAACAGGTATCCACACTTCAAACGTCCGCCCCAGCAGCCAGCTATTTGTAATCAGTAACACCTGGCTATAATCAGGGCAGTGTTTTGTGATGTCACCAACTACTGGAAAATGCAGTGGTCACTAAAGGCAGCACAAACTTAGATTTAGGCAGCAGGGAGTAGGCTACTGCAAAGGAATGACAGAATGAATCAAGGACTGGGCTCAAATGGGCATTCAGTGGGAAAGAAAATGATCATGGTGGACTTAGGAAGGATGTTTTTATTGAACAATTGTATCGGTGGAAAAACTAAAAAAAATTTATTAAGATGCTTGTCTGGTGTCAGGGTGCTGGACTGGAGGCTAAAGGGTACTGTTTATCCAGGGCTAAATGCAGAGAGGGGCCCCTTGCAAAGTCTGTAATGGGCATTTTGCATTAGAAAACACAAAGTGCAGGCTCACCAAGATGATGCATGTATATGTCACCTTTTGTCACAATTTCTATGTTACTGTTGATCAAAAAATTATTTAGATTTTAAAGCAGAACTAAACACTAAATCCACTTTTTTGCGACTAAACTGTGTATATGATGTTTTAATAGCATTATCTACTGTTCCTAGTCAGTTTTGGTAACTTTTGGTAAATTTGCAGCTTTGTGTGTGCTGCATTCAGTGGCCTCTGCAATTTCAAGTACAATGTGACATCACAAAAGACTACCCTGATTACAGCCAGATGTTTCTGATTACAAACACCTGGTTTTAGGGGCTTAGTTTGAAGTGTAGATACCTGTTAGACCAATCACACTGTTCATTCATACCCCCAGACACTGCTCCTTCTCCTCTCTCACTCTCATCTTTAGTCCTCCAGGTCCCGTCCACTTTAGCACCTCTATCTGAAACATGGTTGTGGGTGGAGTTTAGGTGTTTAGTGCCACTCTTATAAATTCGACCCTAATTATATCATCTCCCATGTAATTGTTATTTTTGTTGTGCAGATGCATTGTTATAGAGATCACCATTATCATCAACAGAGCCCAAGGATCGCTGTGCCTCTTTAGCAGGTTCCGTTGTTGCACTTCCCTCTGTTGCGGTGAAGAGGGGCAAGTTCAAATGAACAGGCAATAACAGTCATTATAGATTCATAACTATCATTAAACCATTACATTCAACAAAAACAACTTCAACAGTTCAACACTTGGAACTTTCTAAATAAATAGCTTTGCTCTTGACATCCTATAATTAGCTTAGTCATAATGTTTGAGTGACTGCACGCATTTGTAACTAAAATGTAAACAAAATGCTAACTGAATACTTTTTCTTCTAAATGAATGCTGTGGTTACAACCCTGCATGCGCTCTACTCTCTAATTGCAACTTATTTTATTGATTGCAAACTCAAAATAAGTACGTCATGTTCTTCTATATTGGCAAAAAGCACACACGAAATTAAATACAAACCAATTTTTCTGTCTGACTGTAACTTCATATTGTCTAAAGGGGAAATGGTGGTTCTAAATGTGTTCCTCTAATTGAAATGACCTGTTTCTGGTTAGGTTCACATATGCTTTCTCCTGACCATCTGTTTGGTCACAACCACAATCCACTGGACGCTGTAGACCTGCAATTTCGGGTGAGCCAGTGCACACCAAAGCAGCCATGAAAAATTGTGTTTATGGGAACAAATTGTCCGAGCAACATCAAAACTCAGCTCAATCATTGTAAATCATAACACAAAACAACTGCCTTTCAGTACTGTTTAAAGGTCCTATATTACACAAAATTGACTCTTGCGAGTTTTAAGCCATGTTACAATATTGTCACCTGGTCAAAAACATACCTGGAGTTGGAGTTTTGTTTCATTCACACATTTTAAAGCAATCCTGTCTATATCTCCAATCTCTCTTTTTTCTGTTTGAGACAAGAACTCAGCCTAAATATGCAGGATTATTGTGTTAAACATGTGTGAATGAGACAAAACAAAACTCCAGGTATGTTTTTGATGAGGAAAAACATTATAACTTAGCTCAGAAAATAGTGTAATATGGGCCCTTTTGTATTTCTTGCAACAATGTCCATAGCAGCGTCTTAATACTGACTTACCTGATGAAATATACATGCAATTTGTTGTGACGAGAGTCCCAGACTGATTCACGTGAAACTAGTTATTTTTTCTGGTATGGGGGAAAAAAAAATATTACACCAAGGTAAAATACAAATGAAATTTCTCTAAAATATTTAATCTTTTAGAAGAATCACAGTTAGAATATTTATAATTCATAACTTGAATAGAAACCACTTACTGTAGCACATAAAATAACAAAATTATCATTCTTAATTAAGTTTATTTTATGATCAAAATACGAAATTTTTCAACTAGAAGATTTTTTTTCAACCTTTTTCTTTTAGTCACCTGTTAAATTGCTATTCTCTGAGTAGGTCTGACTCTCCATTGATCTGACTTGTAACCTGACCCGAGTCAAAATTTTTTGACACACTTTTACATGTTTGTTCTTTTGGTTATTTTCATGGCTATTTACATTGTAGATTCTCACTGGAAGCATCAAAATTATAAATGGACACATGCGGAATGTAGCAAAACCTGTGTCAAATTTGAGACTTTTCAAATAGCCACCCTTTGCTTTGATTACCGCTTTGCACTTTTGGCATTTTTTAACATGGCACAGCTGTGAAGTGAGAAACATTTCAGAAGACTTTATCATGAAGCTCACTGACAGAAGGCTAAGAGTTTGCAGTCTGGCTAGTTTGAGTAATTTAAAAATGAAAAAAAAACACAATTATTTCATATTTTTCCATTGCTACACAATTCGATATATCTTGCTTCATAGAGCTGATGTTGTCTGTATGTAACATTTGACTAGTAGTGTACCTCTAATGCCAAACATTCCAAGCAAAGCAATAGCATCTCCAAGCAGGTACCCCCGCCCCCCCCTCCTCCCTTGGAAAAGATACATAATGCACCTTTAAAAAACAAACGATAGCGCAGTCCAGATCTCTGTCGTCCCTATGATCCATTTATTTGTTTACATATTCCCTTTGAGGAGATTGTTGGCAGATAATACGCCGCTGCGCCGAACTCAACAGCATTCTTCCACATCACACGCACCTCCCTCTTTGCTCAAGTGCCTCAAATGATCTGAAAACCGCTCTATTTCTTCAAAGACCCATGCCACAAGAAACACTGCGGCAGCCTCACAAAAGCTATATTTAAAAGGGCTAACGCTGAGAAACCAAGTGGAACAGACAAGAAGGCGGGAATTGGTTGAAGGACATACAAGCTTTCTTTGCAACCGGGAAAAAGCCAGTGGATATTGGGGAAAAAAAGAGGAGGCATCAAAAGACACAAAATTCATGCAGAGAAGAGGAGAGGTGGGGGAGAGAACATTGTTTTTATTTGGTTTTGCGGTGGGTTAGCCAGTCGGAACAGTAGTGAGGTGTGTAGTAGTAGCCAGCAGGTCTGTGAGCCCATGGAGAGCCAACATCAGAAGTAGAGGAAGGAAGATGACGAAGCGAACTCTCAGATAAAGATGAAATAAACTGGTGTATGGGGGTATTTTTTTACACTGGAAGTTAGTCACTGGAAAAAAAGGGAAATTGGATATTTGTACTGTACTGTAAAAAGTTGTAGCGTAACCTGGTGATGCCAAGTGCTTGTCTTTATGGAGATAAATAAGGTTAATGACATACTGTGGAACATTCGAGGCAAAGCTAGTCCATCTCTGAGAACATATACGGATCACGGAGCCGTTTTAAAGACTCCCAGAGCAAATTTTTCTCAAATTCTTTATTGAAATGAGTGGTCAAACTGACTGAAATAATGGGAACTGTGGAATGAATGTAATATGCAATTAAGGGAACTGTGCAATAAGTGGAATGTGCAATAAGTGGAATGTGCAATTAAGGGAACTGTGCAATGAATGGAATGTGCAATAAGTGGAATGTGCAATGAGTGAAATGTGCTCTCTGATCTTCTTCTGTCAGGCCAAAGCTCACACATTATCAGCCTGCAGTAACGTAGATAGCATCTAGTGGTGAAGTGTGAGAATGCAACAGGTAACAGATGGTAGTCATCAAATTTGTTCTATGAGGAGCTAGCTGGGCAATTAGCCTACTGTGCTTTTATTGGGCACAAAACCCACCAAATAATATACAACTGAAAGGCAAGACAATTATCAAACCTGGGTCTTTCTTGTTGTGTGGAAGAATATCAACCACTATGCCTTTTCACAGGTAAATCACATTCTAACAAAGAACATTTGAACTGGTGAGTAGGGACAGCAATACAAAAGCACAAAATCCACTTGTTTAAGGGCCTGTACCAAATTGTTTCCCGAATGGACAAAATTTGTCCGTAACCGGATCTTTAGGTCAAAATAAGTCAGCTGTGTGCCGTCTGCATCTAATTAGAAAGCATGTGTTAGCCAATAATCAGGAGTGTGTGTTAGCTTGCTAGTTCTTGTTAGCTTTACCCCCACGGCAAAACTCTGTGTTGTGAAACGCGCTTATAAACTGATCGCTATGAATAATTAGGATGCTGAGAATGCATAACATAAGTAAGAAATGACTTTTGACCACTGCAAATAGTTTAAAATGGACTAGTTCTGTTTTTCATGATTTTAAGACAGTAAAAATCGCTTTTAAGTCATTGGTCAGGTGACAAAATGCACCCCTGTTTTCTACACTAACACATTTTATATTTCGATTCACAATTTAACTTGCAGCATTTTGCACATTTTTCTACATCCTGCATATGTATTTTGAAGCATTAATCCAATCATTTCACGTAGCAGGGATCTCTGGGAGGATTATATGCAAAGGGGGTGTCTCTGAAACTGGGTTGCCGAAAGAATTAGAAGAGGAACGACTTTGCACAAATGCATTTTTTCTCCCCTTGCATCGGGGGGATTTGCTAAGTGTTAAATGTGGGTTTTTTTGCAGTAGAGAACAGCGTGACTACAGCACTTAGCAGGACAACAAACACGCCTCTTGTGTTTAACTCACTTATTATTCATGAAATGTTAAATATATACCGCTGAACACGACAGAACATGTTATGTGTTGCACTGGTGAAGTCCCCTCCCATGCAGATTTTTACACTTGTTAAGGACATTGGCAGCAAGGTCAGGCTGGAGCGTGGATACAGTAGACATAATGCTGAGAGGATGACAGCTCTGAGCAGGTTTGTTATAGAGGAGGTCATATCCCAGCAGGGAACGCAGATTTTTGTAGAGGAAGAGAATTGAATGCAGTTGCTAATAGAAACGATCACTTTCAACAGTTGAGAATTTAAATTTTTCTTTTAAATATGTCACGGTTAAGTAAAATGTAACTGGCTCTTATTCCCCATCTGGGACTATGACGACGTCACATTGTAGGATCTGAATCCACCAAAAAAAAAAACATTTTTTGACCTATTTCTCACAGGTAAGACAAGATATTATTATCATTTTTTTTGTAAATGGTAACAGATCACATTTTTATATATCGCTTTTCCACCTTCAAGGCACTCAAAGCACTTCACATCAAGGAACCACACACTAATTCAAACACATTCAGACACTAGGGGGTGAGGCGGGTTAAGTGCCTTGCCCAATAAAACAACCACAGTATTCATCTGTGAGAACTGGAATCGCACCGTCAACCTGTGGGTCAGCGACCTTCGGATCAGTGGACAAAGGACTCTACCAACTGAGCTACTGTCGCCCCCTTTGTCCCGCATTGATCAGAGCGGAGATTTGCCGTCACGGTGAAGCTAACAACAACTAGCATGCCAACGCACACTTCCTGATTGGGCAATACAGTAAATGCTTTCTAATTAGATGCAGACAGACCACAACAGACCTATTTTAACCTCAAGACCTGTGATTAGCCGGTACACTATGATAACGTCCCTGCCTCTTGGTCGCTACCTGCTCCAGCGCTGTCAGTCACATGTAGTTGTTGACGGACCCCTCTCTCTCATCTCCTCCTCCTCTTCTCCTCCTCCTCTGTCAGCACTTTCCCCGCGGCAGATTGGGTTGCACCGGCCCTCTCTCACACCATCGCTCTGGGACTCTGCCGTTTCAACCAGCATCCCCTCAGACAAATGGATATTAGCTGGTTAATTTTTAATTCCTGAGATGCAAGAGGGAAGAGACGCTCACTTTCATGGCTGGGAGGAGAGCTAATGGGAGCGTGATTGGGTATCAGCGAGGCGGATATCTGGAGATGTGGGAACCGCCTCTCGGGAATGGAGAGGGAGGGTGCTTGTGTCCATTGAACACCATTAAGAGTCTTGAAGTAAAAGCAAGAAAAGCCCTCTCAAAGAAACACTGTCCAGCTATTGACCTTTTCAAGACACAATGGAGGTCCCTCGCTCAAGAGTTATCGAGTGGTTTGGTGAGAGCCGTTCATTAAGCCCACAGTGGAGTGAGAACAAGCATCCCTGATAGAGTTGGTACCCCATCCAACAACAGCATAGATTTCTGTTGCTTTCTGAACAATAGCAGGCATGAGAACCGAAGATAACCATAGTGAGATAGAGGTGGTCTTTCTGTGCCGCAGAACAGAACTACAAAGCCTCTTGCTGATGGTGGTCAATAGATTTATACAGTAAAATACGAAAAGATTGGGGGGCTATACTACCTTGTGACTGCAGTGAGATAGAGCGAGATGTATGCGTAGTAGGTATTGACAGTCTCATATCATATCACTATCCACTCTTTTCCCTTAAAATGCATTGTTTTGTTGCGGCAGCGCACAAAAAAGAGTGAACTACAAAGACCATGACTCTTTGCTACATTTTAGTGCAGCCAACATGTGGAAATGACAGGATTTCTTTTCCCTCCGTAGCAAGTAGATACTATTGTGCTGTGAGATATGAATATTGTTATATCTCTATGTTCATGGCCATTCGAAGGTATTTATATAGGCTAAAGGAAAACATTCACGCATACGCTCATACAGTGATACACCATCGCACATTGAGGCTAGAGGTCAGTGAGGTAAATGTTTTGCCCAAAGGCACAATAACAGTCTAGAATGGAGAGGTCAAGGTTCAAAGGTTCAAGGTTTCCTCAAAGTTAATTTATTTGTCCCACAAGGTGAATTCAGCTGCTCTTTTGTGATTACTACGGCTGAATATGGGCATGTGCTGCTATAAAATAATTGATAATAATAATTTTTCCCCCAAAAAAAAAAATAAAATAAAATAATAGCATTTTTTTCTTATCCTTGGGTTTCAGAGTGATGCAAAATTAAAATTAAGTTGCCATTAACAATTTAAAGCTTAATAGCCAATCTTTTGAATGTTGAAAAGTCTGGTTTTAACTTTTTATTTCCATGGAATCATGCAGGTGACGTGCGACCTCCAGAAAGTTACATACTATATATCTTTAAATAGAAAATAAATAGATTAACATGTCTATTGTTTTTTCTGTGTGGCTATAAATGTAAGATTGGGAATTTAATTTGTGCACACAAGCCCTCATACAAAAAATAACTAAGGGCACAATAACCTTGTAAAGTTGGAAATGGGCCAAGGTTTAAAACTGTTATACCTCCCAATTTTTTATTTCCCATTTGATGTTCTGAGCTACAAGTTCTCCAAACACATTTATTTATTTTTCTTTAATTTTTTAATATATTTTTTTAAAGTTCCACCAAGGTTTATTCAAAACTAAACTTTGAACGCTGGAATCCTACTATCAATTTTGCGATCAGTAGGGGCTGATCTAAGCAAGTGTTGCCATGAAATAAATAAAGGTAAAACATCTTTAAGGGACCATTCTGTCTGTGCAATTTTGAGCATTTCCAAACTGACAGAAAACCATAGATTATTTAGAAGCCGTCTCGTCAACATATTTGAATTACCCCATTTCTCAAGACAACTCACAGAAAAATGCTTTATGGACTAACCACAGTGCCCTTTTTAGATAGGGCAAGACTGCATAGCCTCCCCACTGCGTCTGTCAGTGATTTCATATCCACACAACACAAATACTCAAAGATACAGCCAGTAATAGCCTGTCTAGATAAGTGGGCATCAAAACCCCGCATTCAAATTCATCTTCCCATGTTTTTTCTTGTGACTACCTAAAATAATTTCCTTAGCTTTCAGTAAGATTGACGTGCGTGATTGTTTTTATTGACTTAGACGTTCCATTAGGCGAGGAGAAGCTTGGGGGTAAATGGCTTCTGACAGCAAACCTCACACTTAGGGTTATTACTGGGGCGCCATGTTGGACAGAAATCAGCAGAACGATGACGCGGAGCTTGGGATTCAAAGGGAATTCGGGTGAAAGAGAATTAACTCACACGGCAGTATAAAGGTTGTCACTGCAATAATAGAAAGTTGCCAATATAATATTTCCAACAAACAGCACGCCGATGATTGCGCCATAGTGTTTTAAAAGGAATCCCATTACTCATGTCGTTTTTAAAAGTGCCGTGAACGACTGTCGATCTGGGATGGCTTTATTTTCAAATAAAAGTGGAATGAATTAAAGTAAATATTTTGCAAGGGCTTTTTTGATGAATGAAAACACACAAAAGTTGTTGTCGAGTCTAATGGTTCCTGTTATGAAGTTGAAAAGAGTGCATTTGTCATTGTATGAATTTGCTGTGAAGCGTCGCCATGAATGGGTAACAAAGAATATTGAGAAAGAGAGGCTGCTTTTGAGATGCAGTTGTTATTGGGTGTTGGAAGTTTTTCAGGTTCAATTTTCTGAAACCAATGACATGAGGTTACTTCTATATTTCATCCAGTATTGAAATGACACAACCTTGAGCGGTGGACAAATTGCTGTCCTCAATAAGTGCTATAACATTTTTTATATTCCCTTGTTATTGGCTTGAAAATGCATTGATTTAATTTGTTACGATTTAATTATAGCTGACTTTTATTTTAAGGTGCTTATTATTAGTCCTTCTACATCTCCAAAGCTCAAAATGCTCCGTTCCACCTTGTGATGTCATGAAGTGGCAGTTTTCAAATTAGCAGCTACCATTTACCTTTAGTTCAGTAGAGATTGGTATTTCCAGGGCTGAAATAATCCAAATGATTCTAGTGAAGGTGTATGGAGTTTAAAAACACGATGGAACACTTTTTGTATTACCACATGACAGAGTGTTTTGTGTTTGAGAGAAGAACTCAGCCTAAATATGCAGGATTTGTGTGTTAAACATGTGTGGATGAAGCATAACGCAGCTCCAGGTATGTTTTTTGATGAGGAAACAACATTATAACATAGATTCGAAAATAGAGTAATATAAGCCATTTAAATATTGCGGTTTTGTTCTGCAGTGTGGCATTAAACATATATATCTTCATAGAGACAAGCTGACGCCAGGAGGCAAAGCTACAGACCAAATATGCGGAGCACGTTAACAAAAGAATGCATGTTTTTTCAAGGTATTTAGTAGCTATTAAAGCACCTGTCAATGAATACTTGTGAGAAAAGATGGTGTACTGCCTCATTCATCCAGGAGTGGCCCATATTATTGCAACCAAGACCTTTCAGCCCCCATCCGGAAGCCATTTTCAATTGATGGTACTGGTTTGAAAGTGCAATGACTACAAGAAGAAAGTTTAAAGTTGGACTAAACACCTACACTCCACCCAAAACCACATTTCAATTAGAGCTACTAAACTGGGCAGTACCTGGAGAACTAAAGCAGTGAGAGATAGGCGGAGTCTAGAGGTATAAGGACCAGTGTGATTAGTCTAACTATCCATGCTTCAAACTCCACCCCTGCAGCCAAGTCTTTGTAAACAGAAACATCTGGGTGCAATCAGGGCAGTTTTTTGTAATGTCACCAAGTACTGGAAATTGTAATGGTCACTGAAGAGATTTTTGACCAGAAAGCTGCAATTTTACCTAGTTTGGGTTAAAATTGCCAAAAAATCATATGCCATATGAACGCTTTAGTAGCAAAAAAGTTGGGAAAGTTATGCCAGAAATAGCAATTACACCAGAAAAGTTACACAGTGCTTCTTTATGGTAAAAATCTGGTGAAATACAAAGCAAGCAAGTTTGAGCCCAGTTTAGTCTTGGTTTTAGGCTAAAACCAAGACTGGAAGTTTTTTTTTTTTTTGCTCCGGTATCTGTACTTTTACTTAAGTAACAAAATTGAGTACTTCTTCCACCACTGGCTTTAAAAGTGGTTTATCAGTTGACTTGATCTCTATTTTATTGTCATCTCAACATTATTGTCACCCCCTCGATATTGGTATAGGCCCGATATTGAAAATGTAGTTGATATTTGGCACCAGTATATTTCCTGAAAAGTTACATCGTACTTCTGGTAAAAAAAAACAAAACTGGTGAGATACAAAGCAAACAACCAAACTAAAAAAAGTTGCATCAAACGGCGACTTTCACTGGTGGGAGCAGTGTTCCACGGTCCGGAGTTCCAACCAAGCCAAGCCCAAAATCTTTCATCTTTACAGGATCAGGAAGGAGCTGCTGCTTTTGGCTATATCCAAAATTTAGACTCACATGGCTCTAGTGCCAAAACATGAGCTGGAAAGAGTTCTGACATAGACCAGAATTTAATTTCACCAAATGTTCACCTTCAAACTACAATGACATTAAAATTAGAACACGGTTTTCAATCAAATCTCAATGTTCTTTGACAAACTCCATTTTAGAACAGAAGGGCATTATAATAAAACAAGGTCCAACGAGCTCAAGAGACGCGCTTCGTTCTGCATTACATCTGGGCCGTGTGCCGTCTTGATCATGCATTTTCTGTATATTTTTAGCCCTTTTGTGAAGATTCAAAAAGATGCGCACTTAGCTCAGTCCTTCAAAGCAAATGCAGAATTTCGCATCCCTTTCAGTTTTCCAAGATCGAGGTCGGTCTTGATGTAAACATGATGAACTTTGTGAACATTTTGAAGTAGGGAAACGCATTACAAACTGAAAAAACAACAATAAAATCACTTTAAAGGGCTTATATTACACTATATTCTATGTTAAAATGTTGTTTCCTCATCAAAAACATACCTGGAGTTGTGTTTTGTTTCATTCACACATGTTTAACCTACAAACCCCGCAAAATTTAGAGTTTTTCTCTCAAACAGAAAACACTTCTCTCCACCATACATGCTCTACTGTGTTTTTTAACTCCATACACCTTCACTAGAATCATTTGAACAATATCAGCCCTGGAATTGCTCATTTCTACTGAACAAGAGGTAAAAGGCAGCTGTTAACGTGAAAACCAGGACATCATGAGGTGGCGCAGAGCATTTTGAGCTTTGGAGATGTAGACAAACTAATCATAAAGGGATGCTCAAAAATGTGTAAATGAAACAAAACACAACTCCAGGTATGTTTTTGAGGCGGTAACAACATTCTAATATGGCTAAAAGCTCACAAGAGTCCATTTTACGTAATATATGACCTTTAATGATATTGACTGGCAGTGTAATTAAATGGTTCTTCCCCCAATCCAATCACTGCATATTCTCATTTAATTCAGCCCAACTCTGTCCAAAATGAAAAAAGCCAAACTGGCTGACAACTGCAGTGGAAGTAGGTGATTACACCCATTGCCATTTCACATGAGAGTGTCGGGCCCAAATCGAAATGCTCAATAGTTTTGTTTACTGCGAGCGTGGGGCCAGTTGTTGAGCACTTGAGAAAACAGTGCTGCAGGTAATGGAGAGAGACAAGGTGCTGGAGAGGAAATGCCCCCTCAGCTCATCCCAAATACAATTCACTGACTCAATGATTCCTTTTGTGTGTTATCATTTTTATGTTTTACAATTTTGATTTCTGCCTGACTCTCTCAAGATGTCGGTTGTTGTGTATATGTATATAAAGGTGCAACTTTTCTACTTGTCTCTATGAAAATGTCACTGCAAATGGTAAATGGTCGTATTTTTATATAGCTCTTTTCCACCTTCAAGCAATCGAGGAAGTAAGGTTTAAGTGTTTTGCCCAAGGACACAATGACAGCATTCATCTGTGGGAGATGGAATTGCGCCGCCAACCTGTGGGTCAGTGGATCTGACCACTGCTCTACCAGTGATGTTTATGTCAAGAGTGGGATTCAAAGTCAAGAGTGGGATTCAGCTCAAAGGATGAACAGTCCAACGAACACAAGGCTCACCAAATTGAGATAAAAAAAAAATTAAATTCAAAAACACAACACTTTTTAGAACGGAGGTGGGCAAACTTTTTAACACACAGGCCACAATAGGTACTAAAATTTGACATAGGGGCCAGGCCTCTTGTTTTGATACAGCTCAAGATCAATCTTAAGTTATTCAGGAAAGATTCATTTCTGTCCTGTGAATGTGACTTTTTTTTTAGTTCAAATGAATATCTAGTTTCGATACTAGCTTTAGTATTGATTAACATCTGAATTTTGATACTTTTGACAACCCTACTCCATAGAGATAGATAAATTTAATACCATACAGTGGAACATTTCAAGCAAAATAATAACATCATGGAAATAAACAGGTGGCAGACTCTCCACTAAAAAGGTTACATAATGCATTTTTAATGAAAAACAACAAAACAAAAAAAAAAACTTGGTCACATCAGCTGGTTTTACTTCAATTTCAAGCCCTGTGACAACATTAGTCCAATAGAGTCCTTCATTTACAGCGTACTGCCCCTCCTCTGCCCTCTCTCCACACTTCATTACAGTAACACCTCCAGCTCTATTAGCCAGTGGGGTGCCCTGTCTGTGCCCCTGTCCTCCCCCACCCAGAGACCACCTCAGAGGGGAGAGGAAGACCCAAGACCAGAGCAGGGTGTTAGCGTGGTGGCGGGTGATACTGCAGCAGCCCTGGGTCCTTGCACTTTTAATTTCACGCTTTGTTAATGTCCTACTTTGCTCTAGCTTGTCCAGTGCCCTTCGCAGCCCAAATGCACTCGTGTGAAATATGCCCCCCGCACTGCTCTTAGGCCTAAAGACTTACTCAGAAAGGGTGGTGGACTTACAAGTAATATGTTTGTATATGTGGTTTAGAGATGACAATAATATAGAGATAAAGTCAGATATGTTTGGCCCGATTGAAATGGTTTGGACAAGTACAGGAATCATGGCGAATGTAGAGGATATGGAAATCTGTAGAGAAAGACCAAAGATATGAAAATATATGAATTGTAAAGGTTTTAACATTTGGTTTGGTCCTGGTTTGAGATCAGTGTGTCATTCCCAGTTTGTCCACAGTGCATCAGATGTGTCGTTTTGAACAGACTCAAACAAAAATATGAATTTTTATCGCAGATGAGCATATTGAAAAGTTACATACTGCACCTGGAATGTAGATACTAACCCCCACATCGACCCCAACATGGGCCTGCGAACAGTAAAACATTTTATCTGGCCACAAAAGGTTCTAAAATTTAACAAAGGGGCTGGACCAGGAGATATATATGTATATATTACATTAGAGATTTGGCCTGTAACATGTAGCAAAGCATGAATATGCAAGGCTCATTGTACAAATTGTTTTCCAAATGCATTAATTAAATCTGTAAATTGGCCGCCTGTGTTGACTGCTTGCTAGAGTAGTTGGCATGCTTCGTGGCAAATTAAAGGCTGATATTGTACTCTTTGAAAATCGCGACAGTTTCTGAGCATATTAGGCATACAGCCTTTGATCGGACTTTTTTTAACAAAAGGTTTGTCATTTGCCATTACCACCCATACACATATGTACCAACACATCTGACATAAATCATGGTCCTTCCTACAGATTTTAAAAGCTTGATATTGGTATTAGCAAATTAACGTTTATCGATCACAGCAGCAGGTCAAAAATCGGACCATCCCTACTTCGTTTGGTCTTGTTTGTCCTGGTTTAGTCCTCGTCTAGGTCTAGCCCAGGTTTAGTTTAGTCCTGATTTAGCCAGTATGCCCCTCGAGATGGTATTTACTCGGGTGAGAAAAGAGGATAAAACAACATGAGAAGATCATATTTTGCTGTGTTAAACTTGTCACTATGTCTTGAAAAGTTATTCCACTTTAAAGGCATTATAATAATACACCGTACTCGCCTGAAGCATGTTTTAGCTTGCCGGGCAAATCCAAAATTATCTCTCCTTGTATTTTAGTGCTTCACTCATTGATTTTGCAGGAATCCCCAATGTTTTTCGGTCCCTTGTGATATTTTTTCCTATCTTTTTTCCTCATAAGCAGCCATATTTGTTTAGATACAGACGGGCCACTTGTCACTCACGCTCATCAGAAAACTGGGAAGTGACAAGAATATTTACCTGGAATTTTAGTTTTAACAGAATTCCACATACTAGCACGTTAGTCAATGTAACAAAACACTTTAAATTTTAAAAGATTTATTTATTTTTCACTTAGCCAAACAACGATCAAAGAAATTATACTTTTCAGAGTACTTTTCTAGCAACATACACATTTTTATTTAAGTAAAAGTACAAATTTTAGCTTCTCTTCCCACTGTGAGTAAGTCAGGTGCAAGTTACATAAGCTTTATATTGATTTGATTGATTTGTATTCCTTGCATCACTTCAAATATGACTTTTCCTTTGAATTGACATTATATATATAAGACCAGCATTTCCTGTTGTTACCAGTGACACTTGAAACTTTCTTAATGTTTTAGATCATACAGTTTGTTTATCACGAAGCTTCTGCATACACCAGTCTTGTCCATGATCAGATTTTTCCACCTTTTCTGTTTATCAGGTGACATATGTCCAAAGATACCTTAAGGGTCGTTCTTCACTGCAGATGTCATGTGAGGTAAAGCAACCAAGGTTATCAATTTGGATGGTTGGCAGTGATAAGCGTTGACAGCACTTTAGGTCAGATTGGAATAAATTTGACCTTGTTTTCCACATTGGCACAGTATAATTATGTCTAGGAGCGAGAAAAGGGGGTCGCATACAATTAAATAGAACCCATTTCAGTTGGCAAATCTCCATATATGTTTTGCCTTTCATTTATGTCCTGATTTATTAAACAGCCCATATTATGCTAATTTCTAATATATGCTATAATGTTGTTTGCTCATCACATACCTACCTGGAGTTGTGTTTTGTTTCATTCACACAAACCCTGCATATTTAGCCTGAGATCGTCTCTCAAACAGAAAACACTCCACCTTGTGATGTCATGTGGTGATACAGGAAGTGCTCCACTGTGTTTTTCGACTTCATGCACCTTCACTAGAATCATTTGAATGACTTCAGCACCAGCATTTCCAATCTCTACTGAACTGAAGGTAAAAGGTAGCTGTTGACTTGAACACTACAGCTTCATGACATCACAAGGTGGAACAGAGCATTTGGGGATGGAAAATTCAAAAATGTGTAAGCATTTATACAAGTAAGATACGAGGTGTTCCGGGCATGTCCCATCGAGAGGAGGCACCGGAGAAGAGCCAGGACCCACGCTGGAGGGACTATGTCTCTCGGCTGGCCTGGGAACGCCTTGGGGTCCCACCAGAGGAGCTGGAGGACGTGTCTGGGGTGAAGGAAGTCTGGGAGTCGCTGCCGGCCCCGGACAAGCAGAATAAAATAGATGGATGGACGGACAAAAGCTGTCTTACCAATCATACAAACGGCAATCTACATTTTATTATATGCTAGCCAATTAACCTCTCTCCTGCTGGGTAACTGGCAGCTGCAGCAGAAATGATATCAAAGACCAATCTGAGCCACTAATAGTTATGAATGTCAACCACCACATGGCCACTGGACATGTTCACTCTACATGACATAGGGTCCAGTTCTAAACAACTTTGATTTGTTTCCCATGAATTTGTATTTACAAAAAAAAAAGAAAAAGTCAATAAAGAAAAACCAGGCAACAAACCTCATACTAAAATTCCAAACACGATTTCAATACTAAGGTATAGACTCGAAATTCAATACCAATTCCGATACCACAATGAGAATATAAACAGTCTTTCTTTAGGCAATATGTGATTTTCAACTTTAAACAATAGTACTTTATTTTATATTACCATGTGGCCTTATATCTGTGGTCCAGGTATGTTCCATAGTGGTCCATGGGAGTGTACTAGTCTATGTGGTCTTATACTCAAGATCATTCTAAAGCTAATCAGGAAAGATTCATTTCTGTCCTGTGAATGTGACTTTTTTAGTATTGTAACTTGCTCAAATTAGTATCTAGTTTCGATTAGTTTCAGATTTTTGATATTTTTGACAACCCCACCAAAGACACAGCAGCAGTATACATGGGTGGGAATAGGATCCAACCTGGGTTAGGAGCTAAACTGTCTACCTTCTTCTTCTTCTACTACCTGCTAGTTTATTTCGACAATATTCATTTCCCAAACTTCACTAAAACATCATTACTGTCACCTTGCATGGAAATACTTAATATATATGGCAGTGGTTTCAGCTAATTATTCATAATATCCCTCCCATTTTCCACACTTAGTATTTTTACTTTAGTAGAGATGTACGTGTGCCCCCCACTCCTCCTCTGATAATGTTATTATAGTGCCCTCCCGCTGAGTTCTGTCACTGCCTGAGTCCAGTCTCTCCCTCTTCCTCGCGCATCCTCTCTGTCTCTGTTACTCTCTCCTCCCTTGCCCCACTCCTCTCTTCTTCCCCCTCCTTCCTTCTCTCTCTTTCATATCCATTATCTACAGTAAGGCTCTTCTTTCTCTGTCAGTTTTTAACTCGGGCCATGGGTGCATTCCAGGTGCCGGTCCCAAGTTTTATTTTACCCCAGATAAACTCTCAACTCGTTTTCTGATTGTCTGCAAACCAGGAAGTAATGTTGGTGCGCTGTTAGCATACTAGTTACCATTAAAGGACCTATATTACGCACATTTTTGAGCTAGGTTATAATATTGTATCCCCATCCAAACATATCTCGAGTTGTGTTTTGTTTCATTCACAAATGTTTAACGCACAAATCCTGCATATTTAGATTCTGTTCTTGTCCCAAACTGAAAACACGCTCTTCGATGCTCCACTGTGTTTTTAAACCTTCACTAGAATCATTTGAATAATTTGCAGCCCTGGATTTACATATCTTTGAAGTTACAGCGATTATTTAGCCTTATTTGAACTTCTGCACTCCGCAGTTTTTAAAAAGGCAGCAATGTATGGTTATTCTAGGGTAATCTAGAGTAAAGAAGTTCGACCGAGGTAAAACAATTGCTGTTCACTTTAAAACTACCACTTAATGACATCACAAGGTGGAACAAAGCATGTTGAGCCTTGGAGATGTAGACAGCCTAATAATGCAGGATTAGTCAGACATGTCTACAGGTATGTTTTTGATGAGGTAACAGCGTCAGTTTTGCGTAATAAATCCACTATGGACCACTACAAACCATTCACAATTCACAACTATCCTTTAATGCTGCTGGGACAACCTGTCAGGAGACCCAGCCTTTGCGGAAATCACTTCATGTTATGGAAAATAAAAAAGTAAAGTATATTCCCCGTTCGTGCGTGACTCAGATGACCACTTTCTTGTGCATTTAGCAAAATGTGTTTCATTTTTCACGCATTCACCGTCCCACCTTCTGTTCCCTGTCCTCCTCCCTTGCACTCCCCTCTTCTCTCTGCACCATCTATATTCTCTAAAGCCCTGATCATCATTCTGTCACCTGCTCTTTCTGCCCGAGTTGCCACTTGTCCCTGAAAGCGCGTCGTCAGCACAAACTTGTTGAGCTTGACTTTTCTCCGTGAGTCAGCTCGATGGCGGAGTGGAAAAGGTGAAAAAAAAAAGACCCACACTGCTCACAATAACAACAGTTTATCGGAGACTTCCTCCTCCACTGCACTGCGCAGTCTGACGCCAAGGCGCTTTTACACTGTTTTACTTTTACTACATCAGACAGGGCAGAGGGAAATCACAGCCAAGAAATGCACTGTTTACAATATATATATGCGTCTGGGGCCCGGAAGCCTGAGCCTCAAAATGGCTCAAAATCACTTTACTATTCATTCATATGGAGTAATTAAACCTTTAAGAACTGAGCACATTATAGACCATTATAGCTCACCTCGACTTAACTTTTTTTATTCATAAAAATCATGTTAAAGGAAGTATCAGCATGTACTTTTGCCCTTTTCACACAACTACCTATTTTACATATCCATCCTTATTTTTCCTTTGATGCATCAAATAACTGACTGGGAGAATCCTGCCGACACCTGCGCTCTGATTGGTCGCCATCGAGGGACGACGTAAGCACATACCGCAATGACAGTAACATATAAAGAGCTTTGAGATGCCATTTGAATTTACATGACAGCATAATTGATTGCGGCGTTACGGTAATGAAAAATCCGCAACCATAAATCTATTGGCGGCGATGGCATCCAACGTTATAGGTTTAATGTATTTTTCATTCTTATTCCTGAGGTTGTGCCACTGAAAATGCTTTTTCTTAATGAAGCTCTGGCTGTAAATACATGTCAACATAATATAAGTAATGAATTCCATGTAGGATTGGTACGTGCCACGATGTCACTATAAACTAATTGACTACATGACTACAAACCACGTCTTTTACTACTCTGACAGCTGGAAAGAATGAAACTACTATTAAGGGTCTAAAAATCAGCTGACCCCTTGTGGGTAATGACATGTTTCTATTCCTGGACCTCCTCTGTGCTCATTTTGTTGGTATGCAGCTAACATGCCAGTTATTGACCAGGTAATGCAAATGCACACAGGAAGAATAACAAGACTGAGATGATGAAATTAGATGGCAATTGGAAGTGAAATGACGGTGCAACCCAGCCTCCCTCTGTCTCATGATATGTACAGAAACAACAGCTCAGATTAGCATGTCAAAGATGTGTCGGCTCCAATACCGGCCTGCTCGCGGGATCGTGCGTGGGATCGTGCTCGTGTGCAGGCAGCGAGTGTAATTGAATCAACAATGTGCAGTATGTGTTATATAAGCTCGGCCAGTTCTGCATGTAAACTGTTGCTGTATCGTGGTGCGTCAGTGTTTGCTAACAGTAATTTGTGACGTGATGTTTGTTTTGAAAAGATGTTTCTGCGTCAGGGAATGAAACCAACGGGCCTCTTCGCACATTATTTAAAACAACGGCAATCTAAGTAATAATAAAGATATAAAGACGCTGTACCTGAAAAAACAAAACTACATCATTTTAAACAGTTTGCAGCGGTCCAAATTATTCAATACAATGAGATTATAAGGACATTTCGCAGCTTGCAGAGACAGTAATGGAGTTTTGCCATCACAGTAAAGCAGAAAACTAGCATGCTAACAGAGCACTTCCTGGTTTGCAGACAATAGCATGCAGATGGAGTAGATGGAGACAGCACACATTGATCTCATTTTGACATTATGAGCTGATTTTACATCGTTCAGCATCTCTGTACTGGGATATTTTTTTTCTTTATTACATAAAAAGATAATTGGGTGCGGCCCCTTTAACCTTGCATTTTATTGTAATTTACTATTCAGAATTTCTTCACATCTTGCTAGCTTCTTGGTCAGAAGTACTTAGCTGGAGGACTGGAAAATTGTACATGCTTTTGGTTGATAAGAAAAAGGAAAACACCCAGAAAAAAACACACACACACACACAAATAAAGTAAAAACATACAATCTGCAAAAGCTCCATATCATTAGGGAATTGAACCTAAGACCATCTTGCTGCAAGGTACATATTATGGACTTGTTTGGAAATATGGAGAAATCGACAATACAATATTAAAGGCCTTGTACCTGATTTTTCAATTCAATTATTTTTGTAAAGCCCAAAATCACAACAGCAGTTTCCTCTTAGGGCTGAACCTGAGAATGGATTTAGCCAACATAAAGTTAGAAAATCAACAATTAAACAAAAACAGACAAGCAAATTAATCAACAGAAAACAAGCAACTGAATACGCAACTGTCCCAGAACATCCCCTGTCCTTAGACCCTCCTTCTCATCAAGGAAAAATTCAAAAAAGCCCAGTGGGAAAAAAGAGAAACCTCGAGGAGAACCACAGTGAAGGAGAGATAGACTCCCTGGATGGGCCACTGCAGATGTGTCCAGGACTAATGTGGACATATCTGGAGCGGCCCATTTGCAGATAGAGTTCAAGTCTGTAGGTCCAGAGCCCACTCAACTGTCAGAGGGAGGCTTTTACCCATTTATTTGAGCAAAAGGTCTAAGTCAGCTGTGTACTGTCTGCGTCTAACTATAAAGTGTCAAATTGTCAGGAAGTGTGCGTCAGCATGCCAGTTGTTGCAAAAACTCCACCCCGGTCTCTGAGAGTGCTTATAAACTGTGCATAATTAGGATGCTCAGAATGCATAAGATAAGTAAGGGAATCACTTTGGATCACTGCAAACTGTTTAAAATGAAGTAGTTATTCAGGTACAGCGCCTTAAATAATTATGTAGAGTCCTTTTCTCCAATTTAAACGTCTTCAAATTAGCTTCTGGCACAAATGTGTTCTATTGCCTCTTGAAATAATTTGGTCTTTGTTGGATATAACAGGAAAACAATAGCGGGCGTTTAGTGCTAAGATGTTCTGTGCACCGAACTGCGACTAATGCACAGATGGATGGGCAGATGGGCAGATGGACAATGCAAAATGACAAAGAGGAACAGTATTTCAGCTAGTCCTGAATGAATCATCACAGTACAGTTACTATAGTCTTCATGTAATTAACATTATCTGATTTAGGTTTAGACTGAGAGCAGATTTAAATAAAGAAATAGCCTTTTTTTTTTTAGTGAATGTCTATTCCAAGGTGCGCTATGTAACTTTTCTAGTAGAGGGGCCGTCACCCGGACTTAAAATGGCTAATCTCTTGAACATCTTCATGGAGATATTATGTTAGCATTTTTATACAGCGCTTTTCCACCTTAAGGCACTCAAAACACTTTACATCAGAGAACCACTCACCCATTCACACGTGCATTCATACACCAGTGTACACAGACACTGGGGGCGAGGTGGGTTAAGGACACAGTAACAGCATTCATCTGTGTGAGCTGGAATCGCACCGCCAACCTGTGGGTCAGTGGATCTGACCGCTCTAACAATAATGCTTACGTCAAGAGCGGGATTCGAACCACCGACCTTTGGATCAGAGGACCGACACTGCCAACTGAACTACTGTAGCCATTATTATTATTACTATGGCTGGACATTACACCTGAACGAGACATTTTCATAACATTCTGAGACAGGTACTATGCAACTTTTCCATTGCTTCGCCTGGAATGTTCCACAATATGGCATTACACACAGGCTTTCTAGCTCCACTTATACAATGAAGTGATGCCAGGTCACGCCTCCCTGAAATCGAGGAGAAGAAGCAAATCGGGTCCTAAATCTGGCAAATTATCCTGTAGTGTGTGGTGGGCTTTAATTGCACAATAATTATGATTAGACTCATACAAATAGACGACAATACCTCGATTTTGTGAAATGAATGTTTAAACACTTTCTATGTCATTTGTATTCCATTTTAAAACTCACTGCTACTTCCTGTATTTTTGTACTTTTCTTTTCAGCTTTCTTCCACAAACTGCCACTTGACTAATGTAAAATGACAATTAATATATACATGTACTACCCCACCAAACCCACATAATAACTATATTAAGAAAAATAAAACCTTATTCATTTTTAAAGGTATTACGCAAAATGGACTCTTATGAGCTTTCAGTCATGTTAGAATATTGTTACCTCATCGAAAACATGCCTGGAGTTGTGTTTTGTTTCACTCACACATGTTTGAGTACCTCTTTATTATTAGTCTGTCTACATCTCCAAAGCTCAAAATGCTCTGTTCCACCTTGTGATGTAATGAAGTGGTAGTTTTCAAGTTAACAACTATATTTTACATTTTGTTTAGTACAGATCGGCAAATCGTGGCTGAAATGATCCAAATGAGTCTAGCGAAGGTGTATGGAGTTTAAAAACACACTGGAGCACTTCCTGTATCACCGCATGACATCATAAGGTGGAGAATAACTCAACCTAAATATGCATGAATTGTGTGTTTAACATGAGTGAAACAAAACGCATCTCTGGGTGTGTTTTTGATGAGAAAACATAACAAATAGATCAGAAAACATCATAATACGAGCCCTTAATAAGCTTCAGTTGTTCGTTCTTGTTGTCAGGCAGAAATGGGCTCGCACGGTGAAACGTATACTAGCAGATAGAAGAATAGACATTGGAAGAAGACAGTAGTGTTTAGGGAGGGTCCTATTTCCTGGACAGAAGCAGCAGGTAACAGAATCTGTGAGACAGTGAAGTCATTGCTCTCCAGAGGGACACCATTGATCCAACACTGAGCAGAAAAGCAGGGGGCCACTATCAAATTCTACAGAGACACACAGATTAGTCACAAAGAAGTTTCCGCACACTCCAGTCTGCCAACTTTGGACATATTGCTAACCATGCACTAGCTAAACACCAATAGGTCTATAAGGTAATCTTAGCGCTTTACAGTAAAAATAACTATCAGTTCACACATGACATGCTAGCAAATTCTGTCTACCACACTTTATAACTTTTTGGTGGAGGGTCTGCCGCCTGCTCGTCTCCATGGAGATGTTATTGTGTCATGACCTGGGAGCTGCCGAACTGTATTTCGTAGTTTCATGTTTTTTTTCTTCTTTTTCTTTATTGACAATAACAAATTCTATGATAAGTTCTGTTCTATGGCTTTGCTTGGAGTGTTCCATTAATTGCATCTCCATGGAGACAAGGAGGTAGCGCCACTAGGCCAAGATCTGCGAAGCGGGGACCCCGGTCTCACTAAGCCTGCACGTTTTCAAGGTCTTTTTGAGCAATAAAAACACCTGTAATTGGTTAAAAATGGTATAGACACATATAAGGACATAAAAACATTCTGTGTAAAGCATTAAAATCTCGGTGACAACCACAGAATGTATATATATAAATGGACATAGCTAACCTGCTAGCCGCCGCAATCCAAATAGAAGGTGAGCATGGGCAAGCTTCCGGCTCCATTGACTCTGGCTCCAATTCACTTTACATTGGAAAACTGTTGCCCCTCCGTAACTGCTGCTGTCAGGCTCGCCATTTTAGTCTTAAATGTTGGTATTGACCCGCTCTACATGTTCGTTCTTTCCGCAAAGTTTGCTCCCACTAACGTTAGCAATGGGTTTGACTGACAGCGTTGCTAAGCGCCCCGCTCTCTGCTAAATCAGCAATGTGGAAAGGGGAGTTACCTTCAACAGCCTCGCTCCCGATTGCTCTTTGGTTGCTATGATACTCGCGGTCGGAAATCCTGATATGGAAATCGTCTCCAAATTCGCCGCTATATCGCCTCGACAAACTTAATTTGACTGGAGTCGAACGCTATGGGTGACGTCACACTCGCTTAGTCCACCATGAAAAGTTACATATGCATCTTTAAAGACGCTGATGGTAACTTTGGATCTTAGATGCACTCTCCAACAGGTGGACAGGGGCTACTTTAACTACTTCCTTTACTTTTGTACATTTCTTCTCAACTTTTTTCCACTCAACTGTTGTAAAAACTATGATAAATATTTACCACAGTTTTAATATTGTCGGCTATATTCCCCTGAGTTCAGTGCATTGGGTAGTTTGATTTCCTTTACTTTGTTTGCTGTATTTTGGGACTTGGAACAAATCAACTTAGGCCAAACTTTACTTACTACAGGGCCACACTAAGGTTAAAGCAATGGATTTATTTCTTACTGAAAATAAAGCATTGAATGAAATAGAAAGTATTGTGAGTCAATGGATTTACATGGCTTACAATTCAAAGCTGCAATATGTAACTTTTCTGGTAAAAGACCTGCCACCTGCTTATCTTACCACAGAGATGTTCGTGCATTGCCTGGATTGTTCCACAGTATGGCATTATATTCACTATGATTACTTTTACTTACTGATTATTTGGTTTGATTATATTCATCTAAAAGTTTACAGTTTGGTTTATTTTCTGTCTCTCCAACATTTTGAGAACTATTTATACATAATAATATATGGAAACACACTATCTCATTTGAATCGGTCTATGGTTCACTGTACTTTGAAGCTATTAAACTTCTCTAGTCGCGTTTTTCTAAATTATAGCTTCGGCAAACTTAGTGGCCATCACGGTTCATAGTTTTTAGACTCTGCCTTTTTAAAAATATTGCAATTTCCAGGTCCATAAACCGCAGGTGCTGACGGTACAGGCCTGATGCCATATTGGTGACACCCATAGCCTCTGCTGCATTCTTCTATTGTTTATCCCAAATAGCCCTCATTTCACTGTAATGGCCCCTTAATGGAAGCCTATCTCTAACACCGCTTCAGAAATCATATGCAAACACAATATTTGTCTTTTGTTAGATTTTAATGAACAGTAATTAAAATAATGAAATGTAATAAGCGTCTATGATCATTTAGGTCTAATACAAGGCAAAAACATTCAATTATCATTGACGTGTGGGCTGCACTTCCTGCCTAATCTTCCCTCCCTCTGTAAATGGCGGACATTTATATGAATTTGGATTATTTTCTATCCTGGCACACACAAACAATGTTCTTATTTTAGCTTCTTTTTAATACTTTGGCTGAAATATGCAAGCTATTAGCGGCGCCATGATTGTTAGTCTGAATTTGACTGGTCTCCTCCTTCGCTTAATCATGACAAATGATACGATGCGTGCCCACAAAACATGAGCTATGGCCATTGGGCGGGCTTCATCTGAGTCGCGTGTTGCTTGGTAACAGGCATGTCGAAGATTCTGCCACAACAATATAACCCGACCTTACGTTGATCTATGATATGTTATTTCTGCTATAATGTATGTTTTCAGACCTATGTTATAATGTTGTAGCCTCATCACAAAACCTACCTAGAGTTATGTTTGTCTTCATTCACACATACATCCTGCATATTTAAGCTGAGGTCTTCTCTGAGATGGAAACACACTGTTCTGCCTTGTGATGTCATGTGGTAATATAGGAAGTGCTCTCGGCACAAGCAGGAAGCCGGTCCCTGAAGTTCTCAGAGTGTGGGATGGTTCATATGGCACTAACATGTCGAAGATGTACTTTGGTGCTGGTCCATAGAGAAACTTGTTCACAATCAGAGCTGCTTTAAAGTCTATCTCTGAGCCATAGAAGCCAGTACAGAGATTTGAGCACAGGACTTATGTTCTTGTGCTTCCTAGTTCTAGTCAGGACCCGAGCAGCAGCGTTCTGGATGTACTGCAGCTGTCTTAGGCCCGTTTGGAGAGGCCAGTGAGCAGACTGTTACAGTAGTCTAACCTACTGGAGACAAATGCATGGAGAAGTTTCTACAAGTGTGGTTTTGACAGTATACCTTTGATTTTTGCAATGTTTTTTTAGATGGTAAAAAGCTGCAGATGTTATTGATTTGATGTGGCCATTATTATCCCTAGATTTCTAGCCTGATTTGAAGATTTTAGAGCGAGAGACTGGAGGTGACTGCTAACATTTTCTTTATGCTTCTGTGGGCCAAAGACTATGACTTCAGTCCTGTCTGAGTTTAGGTGGAGAAAGTTGTTTTCATCCACCACACACACAGTGAATCCACTGGTCCATACTCAACCTGCTGTCAGTGAGACATAGATCTGAGTGTTATCTGCATATTTGTGGTGGGTCCCAAATTGACCCCTGGGGCACCCCAAAATTGAAAATGCCACTATGGAGAGGTGGGCCGTTTTGAACAGACCTTTCTAGACCGATCTATACTGTGATTTACAATGTACAAAAGTTAAATAAGGTTCTATGTATAGCGTCATACTAAATTATAACTAAAATATGTCTTGAAGCAGTCTGTAAAGTAGGAAACTAAATAGGGGAGGCAGTTGCTCAGTGGTAAGACCGTTTTGCCCCACTGTGTTTGAATCTAGCTCAGACCAGTGTATACTGCCATGTCCCTAGGCAAGACACGTCATCACCTTGCTATGAGAATAATTTGTTGAGACACTTTGTAAAGCACAAGTAGTCTGAAAGGTGTTACATTAATATGGAAGACAATTTGTTCCATTAGATTTAAAATTTTAAGATTAAAGATGCCAAGGCATATCAATCAACTCGAGAGTCGAGTCTCATTTTGTAACAACCAGGAAGTGCTTTAAGGAACCAATCTGATTGGTCAGAATTAGCCTAATCCAAACCTCTTCGATTCCTTAACAAATAAACCCCGCCCACAGAAGAGAAAGGCCAATGGGAAACAGTCTGTCTCTGTCTTCCTCAGTCACACACAATTGATTGCTTTTGCCTTAACATCTTGGATTTGACTGTGAATTTGAGCTCTTGAAAACATTTGTGCTGAACATTTAAAAGGTGTTTTTCTTTTTTTTAAATGGGTGTGTTCTGTGTAGCAGCCTCGGGGAGTGATCACCTCTCTCACCTGCCTCTGACGACTCGGTCTCAGAAAGCCTAACCCACAGTCCATCCACAGCTCACACCAGAGTCCTTCACCTATTTGCGCCTTTTGCCTTTGCACAATATCCGGTAGTTGTTGCGCTGGCCCCAGGAACATGGAGCTTCACAGGACACGAATCAGCAACTGTTAGCAGAGTCTGGTGCAGGAGGAAAACATGGACCAGCACCAAACTGGCCTAATTTAGATTTACACAAAATGTAACATCTATGTAGGCGGTGCAGTTTATACATCTGGTCCATATGCTCCATCCAACCACTGCCACTCAGCACATTTACACATGGAGGAATAGATTACTCCATGGACAATGACAGTAGAAGAGTATCAGACAGATGCGGATCAGAATGAGGAGACTGCTCAAGTAGAGGCTCTTTAACGTATGATTTATTTACTGAAGTGAAGGCTTTTGTCAACGTTAAAACCTGATATTGCTGATTTTTATTAAGTAAAGAAATGGCAGTTTTATGCCGCCGTATATACATAAATGTCTTTTCTCAAAATGTTAAGTTCCTGGAGTTGTTTACAAATGTGCACTCTGAAACAGCAATCACAAATCTCCTTGCTTTTTTTTTTTTTTTTTTTTTGATTAATTTTTTTTTTTATTTGTATTTTTCCACAATACTATGCTAATGCCCCATGCAACATAAATTCCAAGTCATTTTATTATTCACGGGTTTGACAGGGCCGACTGGTAAAGACAAGAGTGTTCCCCCCTCTAATGGTCTGGCAATATAAACTGCCACTTACAAATGTTCATGAAATTCGTGTAATGGTTTGTAGTCTGTATAATGCATGAAGAAGAATAGGGAATTTGTTGATGAATGTTCAGTGTGGACTACGCATTTTTTTCTGGTCATGGGTGCAGTTGTATTCTTGTCCATTGTTCGTGTATGCCATGGGACTTTAACTCTTAATACAATAATAATTCTGTGTGATGTTTGCATACCTCTCCCGTGTGTATGGGTGGTTTTTCCTCCAGGCACTCCTGGTTTCCCTCATTAAACCAACAACAACCATAGGTACAATCCTCTAGCAAGGTAATCCTGACCAAGACTAGCAACACCGATCACGGAGATTTGTCACTGGGTGTGCCCCCAGCACAGCATATTAAAGTTTTAAAGTGTGTTTGTTTCACACAAAGGAAGAAATGAACATTTTAATTAATTACAATAAATTAAATATTTTTTTTGACAAAAGCAGTTAACTCCAGCCATTTGGTCTTGAGCAAAAAACAATTACTCAGCAAATGATTTGACTGCATTAATTAGAGCCATGTATTAACTCTGCATCTTAAATGGCACTAATAAAATTCATATATCTTAAAACAAGTAAGAAAAATACTAAAACGTTACACTCAGATTTCTTGTAAACATGTCAAATACAATCTCAGTACAGGTATAATGTCATATTAAAATATGTCTTTTATGCATTTAGTGGTTGAAAACATCCCGATTTCACAGAACTCCATGAGGTAATTCACGCTTTCAGAGTTTGCAAACCTTTAAAACAGAGCTAAATAAAAGTCAGCTCCACTATTCATTAATGTGCGATACATTACACTGTTCACATATCCAAAAGTAACAAAATATAAAAATAAACAACAAAATTCACTTGTGCACAGTATATTGAACATTCAACAGTTGAAAGTGACATTGTGCCAAGTGCTCTTTTCAGTGAGAGACAATTTTTGGTACTCATTGCTATCTATCCATGTTGAATTCATATTAAAGTAGGTGGGGGACGATCACAAACTAACTTTAATTCATTCAGTAACCCCTTAAAAGGTGAAGAAATCCATTAATAAATTACATTCATCTCATCACCTTATTCCTCCTCATCACCACTTTTTTCTACTTTTCTCCAAGTCCCGTCCTGTCTACATCACATCCAGCTACGGCATCCTCATAAAAAATGCTGTTATCACCATCTCCAAGCTCAACCTAGCAGTTTTTTTGACATCAGCTTTTTTGGCAACTTTCACACTTTTTTGACCATAGAGAGAGAGCTGGCTTAAAGTTTTTCCACCTTCTCCCATGCTTCAGAAGACTACAACAGAAGTTCACCACTGTACAGCTGCTTAAAGCCACCTTGTCACCACTGACTTGCAATACCCTGGCTTTTCTTCATCTGGCCCCCTTTCAGGGTCTTTGAGTCCTCCGCCCTATCTATCTTAGGGTTTGTGAGCTGCTCTACATGTTTTGAATGGGATGTGCCAAGACATATTTCAACTTATACAACTGCTGCTCTTTTTGACGATGGAATAGTTCATGCTTCCTCTTCATGTTTTTTAAGTCCAACAGGAAGATTCTTGTTCTTTTATGGACTCAACTACTAATAATAACAGTAACTAATGGCAAAAAAAGAACAACACTTAAGTACTAAACATAAAACCTAAGATCTTAGTTTACCAGGTAGTTACAATGCCAACTGATATTCTAAACCAAAGGTACTAGCATTGCAAATAATTATTTAACAGAGAAAATTGGGGATATCAAGGCCAAATGATGATTATACAAAAATATAAACCTAATAGCCATGTGTAAAGACCCAGTTTGTCCCCCTGTTCCCTTGTTGCTAATAACAAATCATGTGGCAAGCTTTTTTGGACTGGTGTATCTCACTGCTACTATAAGTAAGCAGAACCATGTGTTCTATTAGAAGCAGATGACAATAAATACTCACAAACAAGGTCATGAACGCCAGGTTTTCTCACTTTGGATGGTCTACATTTGACTGTACTGACCATATGATGATTAAAGCATTGCATCTGTTTTAGCTCAGTCTGTGGTCACATATAAAGTCTTGATTTTGTAGATTCTCTTTTGGCACAGTTAGCTATGCTGTGCGCAGCAAGCTACCACCGGGTCGGTCTCTCCACCATGATAGGCCTTTTTGGCCAAAAGATGACTGGCCGTGTTCCTCCAGTTCCTTTCCTTCCAGAATGTGACTGTCATGTTCACACCATAGACTGGTATAAAGAGATGGGACTAAGTGAAGCGTGACGTCACCCATCGTGTTCAGCTCCAGCCAAATGAAGCTCATCGAGGCGAGCAATTACTGCGAGTATCATAGCAACCAGAGGAGCCAATCCAGAGCGAGGCTTTTGAACGGTAATGTCCCTTCCTAGAGCCAGACTCTAGCAACGGTGTCAATCAAACCCCTTGTTGCTAATACTAGCTGGAGCGACCCTCGGGAAAAGAAGGCACCTCATTAGTCCCCTGTATTACATGTTCATAATATCTTGATTTACAGAAATAAAACCAACGAGGATCAATGTATCTGTAGATTGATAACAAACAGTTTTTAGAGCAAAATGACAAGCTGACAGTAGCGTTTGAGGGAGAGAGGGGCATTTTTTTCAATATAAGTGAATGGTCCAGAGTCACAATGAGTCCGAAGCGCACCCATGCGCACTTCCATTTGGCAACACGCGGCTAGCAGGTTAAGCTGTGTCCACTTATAGATACAGTCTGATCCACACGGTCCCAAGGCCGTGTGGTCACGGTGTGAATGCTCTTTTACGTCAGTCCTAACTAGTGTCGGCGTGAAATGATCATAGTTTACCACCCCTTGAATTCAAGGATTCTGTTTAGCGATTTTGAGTGTGTATTTATTGTTTGACGCATAATTATCTGCAAGTGAGATCATAAAAAATCATTGCGGTTAAAATGTATGCCTACATCCTTATCAGTATGCTTTCAAAAGCATCAAAAACAGATACTAATTAATACTAAACTAGTATCAGAACTATATATCCAGGCAGATATTGCTAATTAATCTTTGCCTGAATAGCTTTAGAAGGATCGTGAGCTTATATAGAAAAGCCCAAGACCATATAACTATTATAGTGGCTCATGGAGGAACGCAACTAGACCTACCGTGGAAGGACTGAGAGATATAAGGCCACATT